>CM031242.1:703195519-703327367 GCA_018340775.1 Taxus wallichiana var. yunnanensis | reverse complement strand
AGATATAGTAAAGCCTAGTCTTATTATTAGATCTTCATACTTTACAATGTTGTTAGTGCTTGGGAAACCAATGTGGTAAAATTTGGGAATACCATCATCATCCAAGATGTATAGCACAATACCAAATATTTATCCATGCATGTTATAAGAGCCATCTAAAAACATTCATGAAGGAACTGCATCAATATATAACAAGTCTTTGTCAAGGAACTCAAAATGAAGTGGTTGAGAGCCGAAAATGGCATTGCATGCTAGTTCATCTCGCTAGAGATTTCCCTTTTATGGATTTTTGATTGGAAAATTCTATGTCAAAATAACTTAGAGTACCACCCAACTATACATTTAGCCTATTAGGATGGGTCTTGATAGTAGATATTTTAAGGGGTCTACCTTGGCAATAAGCTTTTTGTATGATTGATAAATAATGTGCAACTATGAAAGGTGAATGTTATGCTAGACATACTTTTTTGACCCGAGATTATCTAAGTTCATGATCAATAAATGTTCTATTGAGATAGTAAACAACTTGTTACTATCCTTGTCATTATGTTACACAAGTAAAGCCTCGATGACATGTTCGATTACATATGTATATAATAGTATAGGATTATCTTGAATAAGTGGCATTAGTATCGATGGAGTTGATAGGTATTCTTTCAACTTAGTGAAATAATATTGGAATTCTTGTGTCCATTTGAACTGGACATCCTTTTTGAGAAGTTGGTTAAAATGATGGCACTTATTTGCAAGTTGAGATATGAAGCACCGGATAAACTAAATTTTCCTCGGAGTCCTCATAACTCGATAAAGATTATGCGGTGGAGGCATCTCTATGATTTATTTTACCTTAGTAGGGTCAACTTAAATTCCCCTCTATGATAATATAAATCCTAGGAGATTCTCTGAAGTAACACCAAAGACATGCTTGTTTGGATTAAGTGCACTTATTATATTTTCAATATTTCAAATATACGATGTAAAATGACCTGGATGATCAACCCTAGTCTTGTACTTAGAAAGGATGTCATCAACATAATCCTCCATGATATCATGAAGTAGATCATGGAAAATGACATCATTGCGCATTGATAAGTTTCCCTTGTATTCTTAAGGCTAGGGTATTGTGAATGTTTTCTTGTTCTCGGTCTTCCTCTCGTAATTTAAATCTGGTTGTAGCCGAAAAGCCATCCATTATGGATAAAATTTCATGATCTGATGTAGAGTTGACAATCATGTCAATATTTGGCAAGGGAAAGTCATCCTTAGGAAAGTATTTGTTGATATCTCATAAGTCGTGTAAACCGGATGTCCGGTGTCTTCTTTGCAATAGGCACCATGTTAGATATCCACTTTGAGTAATATATTGATTTGATAAAGACTTATTTGAGTAGTTTCTCAAGTTTTTCCTTGATTAGCAATGCAACCTTAGGATACATTTTCCTCAATTTTTGTTTGACGGATTTCATATCTCTGGGTGAACCACAATATTATGTATAACTAGGGAGGGATCTAGTCCTAGAATATCCTTATAATACTATGCAAAAAAATCCTAAAATTCTTTAAGGAGTGTTGTGAATTCCTTGATCTCTCGATTTTGATAAGCACAAAGATGTAAGAATTTTGGACTATCAACACACATTATACAATTTAATTGTTGCAAAAACGTCCACAAAAGATTTGTGTAATTATCGCCATCATCTAAATTTTTGTTGCAATTTCCTTTATCTATTATCCTTCTCACCATCCTTGTGTGCGCCCATACTTAACTAAAATTGTAAAACTTATGTAAGAGATCCAATTCCCCGTGATGTTCCTTAATCACAAATTACATCTTCAATTTCAATTAAATTTACTGATTGATTCGTGTCTATAGTTTTAATTAGCCCTATGAAGTAAAAATCACATCATAAATCTCTAATTAGTTTCATATTTCTCAAATTAATCCATAGTTATTCTTTTGTTAAAATAATACATGATATAATTAGGGGGTCAATTGAGTCAAAATTCACATCACATAGTCACAACAAGGATTAGGGTTTGAAATTGACCTAAATTGACTCTTTAGCTGAATAAATTGAATAATGATGACACGAATAAGTGGTGACCATGTAACAAAGTTTGAAAAGTTAACACAAAGTGGAATGAAACTCAATGATTATTCTCATTCACTCAATTTCCTTTATGGTATCTACATGTAGCTACTCTTATGGATCTTGGAACTCTCTTTTAGATATTTTATAGACTCTTGATGTTCTTCCTAGGGACCTATCCTATAATGGTTTTTCTCCACTTGGCTCTAATGGCCACATTGGCTCTAATGACTTTTATGCTCTCACAATAAATACTCCTCATCTTGGAGTCTTCTCTACTTGTGCACTCCTTTGTGCTCTCCCACATTTACACCAGGGTATCCTCTTTTGCACACTTAGTTGTGCACAATGTAATGTAATCATGGAATCCTCCTTTTGCATGCTTTTTGTTCTTTAGTTATGTAATCTTATCTCCCTTCTTTTTTTTTCTCTATTTCCTCCTTGTACATATTCATGTAATCTCATGTGTGTTGATGGTCTATAACAACCATATCCTCCTTCATGGATTTTCTTTGGGACCCTTCACAAGATTCACTTGTTTAATTCGGATCGAATCGCTTCTCTACTTTTCACAGATCTAGCCCCTCAAATGAACTTAACTACCTTTATGTTTTACTAGGTTTTAGATATTTTTACATTGGAAGTGAGTTCATTAACTCCTCTAAAACACCACATTGTCTTTCTACATGACCTCCTACATTTTTCATATTTTTGGGTGAGGATAATCAATCATTGAGATCTTCCTAGAGATCTATAAGATAATTTGTGAGACATGCTTGTATGTTGACCTTATTTCTTTTGGTGACATGTGTCCATAGATAGTTTCTCTTTATTAATCTTTGGCACTCATCGACATGTTTTTCAACAAATCATGTCATCAATATACTTTTATTATATGTTGGTTGGCCGATGACCTAAGGATTTGTGATCAACCCACATGACTATACCTGACATTATGCAAAAATTGAAAAAATACTACAATGAAAAAAATCTTCCTTTCCCTTACAACTTCATGGAAATATTATACTTGTTGCCTTGTGTAACCATTGTGCATTTTTGTAATCAAACCATTTCATAATGCATCCGTGCAATCCTTACAGTGCACTCAATGTCATCGCCCAACTTCTATGGTGTAATTTCCTTGCTCTATTTTCTCACTTACCATACTTGTGCATGCCTTTACTAAGAGAAATCTTAAAAATTATGTAATATAACCAATTATCCCATGTTTTCTTGCATCAAAAATTACGTCTTCGATTTCAAAGCATTTTAATTGATTAGTTCATCTAGAGTTGTAATTAGGGCTATTAAGCAAAAAAATCATGTTATAAATTTCTAATTAGTTTCAAATGGCTCAAATTAACCCATATTTCCTCTCTTCTTGAAAAAATTAAATATGTAATTCATGATATAATTAGGGAGGCCAATTGAGTCAAAAATCACATCAAATAGTCACAAATATGATTAGTATCTCAAATTGGCCTAAATTGACACTCTAGTTGAACAAATCAACTAATTAGTATGTGTAATGATGTAGTGGGGTCAATTGAGCCCAAAATCACATTTTATATAGTCACAATAAAGTTCATGGGGCTCTAATGGCCCAAATTTCCTCTCCGATTGAACCATCTCACAATTTTTTTTTAAATAGTGATGTAATTAGGTTGCATTCAAGCCCAAATAATATTATATAATAATTATTAATTTAATGTGCATGATGTTATTGAGGCCAATTCATCTCCAAATTACATCACATCATCGTAATTAAGTTCATAGGGATTCAATTGAACAAATTACCCTAACCATTTTAGGGTTTAGGTTTAGGAAAGGAAATCAATGCTAGAAATCTCTGGAACATTTTCCACAAACTCCTACCCCAACTTTTGTTGAAAATTATAGAGATCAATGTGATGCACTCTTTTAGTTTCCAACTCTACCATTTATCTCTTGTTCTTATTTTGAACAAATAAATATATCATGGGGTCCTTAGATAGATCATCTTATTGCTCAACCCTTATTATCATTAATCTATATTATCAGGCTCAAAGGATTATCATTTTTCTTGTATGGGAGCCAAGTCAATTCCCTACATTATTGATTATGAATATTATTTGTGTTGTCCTATTAAATATGCATTCGGATTGGAAAACATAGTGTATATGGTAAGTATAACTTACAATATGGAAACTTCAACTTCAACTTCAAGATTGTGGCTCAATATTTGGCTAATTTTGTGGCTCGCCTACATAAATATAGACCCATAGTGTTTATGTGTGCCTCCATGTCCATGCACTCTTTCCTTTAATTGACAAGGTGTGCCCCCGTATCTATATAAACATCTACCATGCATCTCACCTTATTTATAAGTAATTAATAATTGGCCTTGCCCTTATATCTATGTATCTCAAATTAGTCTCCTTCTAATCGATGAAGCATGGACCAACTTTCAAACTTGGTACCAATTTAAGAAGGGGTAGGTCCCTATTTCTATATCTAGTGGTCATACCAAATACATGCACCCTATATTTACTCACTCTTCCCCACCCCTTATCCCCTATATAAATATGGGGTAAGCACCCCTATAGATATGGGGCGGGATCCCTATATTTTGTCTACCGAAAATATATCTTGAGAGAGTGTCATTTTTGGGTTTGATTATGTTGATTCGTTATCAATCACTTGTCTTATATGGGAAAGATCTATGAATCCCTCTCAAGATGAATGCATTGATTGGTGTCATGAGATAGATAATATCCATTCACCATTTTCCACCTTTATATAATTGATTGGATAGTCCCAGGATTGTAAAGTATGTACTCATCCATGATATGATGTTACCATTCTTCTAATATAAATTAGGTTCAAATTCATGCTCGTGTGGAAAATCATGAGTCCATATATTCAAGCAAGTGCTTATTTTTGGGAGTTGTGAGGTTTGTAAAATCTACTTTTGACACATCCAAAACTCCTATAAATGTCAAGCAAACAATCCAAAAGGCCATAAAACCTACAAAATGACTATATATTTTCCCAAAATAGATACCGATTAAAAAATTTACACCCCAAAATCTTTAGGTCTAATGTTGAAATCCTGAAAATTGAGTAAGTATTGACCAAATTAGATTTTGAAAAACTATCTTCTAGATTATATTGTTGGAGCTATGAGATCATTTCTATTAGGTGCAGAGTGACACTAATTTCTTATATTTACTAATTAAATTTAAAGTATAAGAAATAATAAAAGTATGGAGAAATAATAAAATAAATATCAATGTCGGAAAATATGCCCCCAAACTCACATTCCACTTCAAAACCCCCAAAAAGTACTCAATGTTAGGATTGCGTAAGTGCTTATAAGCGTGCACACACTTTTGGTTCGGGAATCATCAAACTTACCAAACAAAACCGTGAACGCGTGTTACTTAGAACCACATATGCACGTTTTCAATGATTTTACATATTCAATCCACTTTTTAGCCCCTCATTTCCATGCACTTACCCTAATATGATGCACTACTTTGATCCCATACATGTCCATAGTTGGTCCTCCTCGGCTCTATGCATAACCATTGTAATTATTCCTATAATTTTTGTCACATAATTATTTCTCCTATGATTACATGTATAACCACATTGATTGTTCCTCTAATGACCAATAAATCCATTTGTTTGTTTCTTTGATGTTCCATGATATTCCCCCATGATTGTTTCCTCTTATGATGTTGTGGGTGTCTATATGTCACAACCTTAGGATCCTTAACCAGTTCTTCTATTTTTTTCTTATTGAACCTTTTCAACTACCATTTCTTGTGTCTTTGGAGTAGGTGGACTATTTTATCTTCTTCATATTATTATTTCACTTCATTTGTGTCATCGTATTCTCCTCTTCTCCATCTCCATATATATCCTTTTGTTTTATCTTGACCTTTCTTTGTTCTCTTCAAGTGTGATATCTCTGCAAGGTGACTTTGTTTTTATTGTACCAAACTATCCATATCCAATGCATTAAAAATATGAATAAAAAAATATTTATCAATAGAGAGTTTCAAATCTTCAAAAAATGAATTTTCTTACCGTCCATTTGAGCTTCCTTGTTTGAACATGCAAATTTTGAGCTAGATCCATGTTGATGAAGTTATACTTAGTACTACGATTTATAGAGCATTGAATTTATTATTTTGAATGCATCCATGGAATTGAAATATTGAAGTTGATTTATTTGGAACTAAACTATTTGAACCATTATCCTTCATCTCTTCTTGTTCTTCTTCATCATGATCCTCTACCTCTTCTTCTAAATCATTTGTAGCCTCATCATCATCATCATCATCATCATCATTATATACCTATCTTTTTCATCTTCATCACCTAGATTATTTTCCTCATTACCATTATTTATTCCTCTTGTTTTTCTTCTTCATCATCTTGTTCTTTTACATCCCATTGATCTAAGATAAACTATTCCATTTCTTCCCAAAAAAACATATTTTCTAGAATTCATTGAGAACCACCACCTTGTTTCTTTACCATTAATCGTGCCATAATTTTTTTCCATTACTCGTGTCTATAAAACACGTTCTTGAATTAAAGGAACCACTCTATAATAGTAATATCATCCTCTCTAGAAAACTTTGGTAATCGCATGATTCACCAAAATGCAAGGCTTCAAGAACAAACTCTTTTGACCAATCTTTGACCTACCAATTTTGCCAAAATGTTGGCCTCAAATTAGAAAATACATAAAACAAATTACAATTATAATTTGAGTTCTTTCCGAAAATGTAAAAATTATAAAATTGCAACCTGTGGAGTGCATTTATGGAAAACCCTAAAAGATCCACAACTTCCTCAAAACAACTCAAAAATTATGAAATTTGGATTATAGCTTCCTTGCAATATTTTCTAACTCTAGAAAAAAAAACATTTGCAAACAATTTCCCATCCATTTCTAAGATATTGAAAAATCTTAAAAATAGGGTTTCAACTAATTTTGGCACATATTGATGCTTTAATACCACTTGATATGATCTTCATATAAATAATTGAAGAATTCAATCAATACGCATAATATAAAACAACACAAGAGATATTATTGGGCTAATATGCCTAATATTCAATATGTTTATAAATATAATATTACCCTTAAGGTGGGGAAACATCATACACTACTCCTTAAAGAAGCAATAAATCAATGATCTCCCAAGTATGGAAAATCCACTTGGGGATACCTCCAATATAATTTACCAAGTAGAGGACTCAAGTCACATAAGACATTCTCAAAATGATACAAATCTCCATTATATAGGAATATATTACTCTTAATGGATGGGTACCACCTAATCCCAATGTAGATCGACTCATTACCCAATATAATTAATTCATATGTGACCCCATATACTATAAACATCTAACTAAATAAGGGGATATGTGTCAAATGTCATCATCTACATCAACCCATATACATTATAATATCATATTAAAAGCACACTAAAATCTACAAATAAAATTACATGATCAACTAAGGAAGGCTAACACCATTGCCATCTCTAGTCAAGGTTCTAAGTCTAGGAATGTAACATTAAGATAGAATCTTAAAGGAATGCTTAACTAACATGAATACAATTCAAAATCTAACTAAACATGCCTACTAATATGCTCAATTACCTAACATGGGCCTAAATAGACCTAAGAGGGAAATCAAATTGGTATGGTTGCTACTCCAAACAATGGTGAAATGACCTCTCCAAATGACTTGTTAAGTCACTTTAGATATTCATCTACTAACCTTGTTGAAGGCTTTAGGCAAGGATTGAACTTGGTTATATATCATATTTATTATATGAGATGCAAATCAAAGCATGGTGTAAAGTATTAAGGTAAGAGGTGCACCCTTTTTATAGTTTTTCTTTTGGGAGAAACTTGTATTTTGGTGCATGTGGGACTAAAAGCCCCAAATTAGATTATAATTGCTAATCATGATTAGGCCTTGCTAATCACAATTAGTGAATTACCAAGTGATTAAGAGGTATGAAGCCTTAATCAACCACTTAGGGTCAACTAGGAGGCTAGGATAATATTTTGAAGCTTGTTGAGACGTTGTGGAGGAAAGTGGGGTGATTTTGAGTGGTTAGAAGAGGGGTTTAAGCCAATATTAGGCATATTGACCAAATCAAGGGCAAAATAGGATTAATTAGCTAATAAACACTAATTGTCTATTTTGAAGAGGATTTTGACTTACGATTCACCGTAAAGTGGCATCTGAATGCGAAAGGGGTTACGCAATCAAAAAAGCATTGTTAATTGGCTAAAGTGGTAAGAAACATTAGTTAATTAGCAAAGATCACTAATTATAATGGAATTGGCAAGAATGAGAGTGATTTGTGCTCGTTTGGCAATAAGATTGCAAAAGTAGAATTTAGGTGTCTACATTTGCCCTGTTTGAGGTGAAGTTAGTGACTTCACTTCAAATATAGTAGACAAGCATAAATAGGTAAATTTTTGAAGAAAAATTAGCGGGATGAAGGATGCCCCCTCGAGTGTCAATGGGGTGATAGAAGAAGTCAATCAATGATTGAAATGGATAGAAGAAATAGGATAGAATGGGCATGAAACCCTTGGTTATTTTTAGAAGAAAAGGATAGGGATAAACATGGTTGTTTATTGCCTAGGTGATTTGGAAGAAAAATTAGTAATGATAATAAATGATAATGGAGAAGAAATGATTAATGGAGAATATAGGACAAGCCCAATCTTTGCATCCATCCTTTCAATAAGCAACTTGTTTATATCATTTTGCCCCTAGGTCTACATCATCGGCCTTTATTGAAATGAACAAAAATGTAAGATAACATGAAAAGCTAAATTACCAACATTTTTCCATTGCTACGTAACTCCATGCAACATACATAATGCAATGCAATATGAGAAAGTAAACGATACCTAACCCAATGCAACATACACAATGCAATGCAATAGAGAAAGTAAACCAACTAACCTAACAGAGAAACTAGTACAATCACACGCACTCAAATAAACAACGTTTAAGATAGTTGCACCAATGTTTTTGTTATCAAGTTGTAGTTCTTGAATGTTCGTGTTGTAACAACAAGGGTTAAAAATGGTGCCCCAAGAAAGGATACATGCGAGGGGAATAATAAAGGACACAAGTAGTCCCATGGAAAATATTTCATGCACTATGACATAGTCCCTGACAACTCATTGTTGCACGGGAGGACCAACATAGCATGCAACCTAGCTTTTGTTAATGGAGGTAGATCACGATGATTCGCAAGTCGTTTGAGACAAGAACAAATAAGAACCTAAGAAATATGTTTTGTAGGACAAATTTTGATGTTTGAGGAAAATGTATTTGACACATGCTTCAAACTAAGCATGCTTTTCATTTACTAATTTTTGAAAAAAATTGAATTTTTACAATTTTTTGGATTTTTAATGATTTTATCAATTTTTTTGAAAAATTTTGGTTGTTTTGAATTTTTTTAATTTTTACGGAAAAAATATTATAGAATAAATAACGAAGTCGTGAGACAACATTAAAAGTGACCGTAAGGCAAAAAAATGCCCCATGTAGTAGAAAAGGTTGTCGGGAAGCAAAAACATGCTCCAAGGCAATTAAACGAGCACTAAAATAATTATTTATTAAAAATAATCATCATGGCCAGTATTAGAAGAAATTAGAAGAACTATGACGGTTCCTGTGGCACCTCAGGGGTGAAAAACACATCATGGGAGGTAAAAATGGGTATATAAGCCGTCGCGACCAATTCATTTACCATTTACCGTTGATTGGAGCTCTGACCTACAGGGAGAAGATGGTGAGGGTGCGAGCCAAAAACACCGTGTGGATCGCGTGAGAGAGTACATGAGGCTCCCAACGGATGGACCATAGGTACACAAAGCTCTTCTTTACCCTTGTTAATTATTAGCATTTAATTTTGATTAAAAATGCACGTATTTTTAGGGTAGAATTAGGGATTTTTAGTAGAAGAAATGTGCGAGTGTGGCCCTAGGGTGCATCTATGTCAAGTATAGTCCATGGGCGTGCATGCACCTACACAAAAATGGTAGTTTAGGCGGGGCATGCATGTGCCTGCTCATAGATGAGTGAACCAATGCACAAAGGGGTGCTATTTGGTGCATAACTAGGATTTGAAGGTCGAATGGAATTTGCCTATGCACCGAGGGGTCATTTGGGTACACTAAGGAGTGCACATGTGCACTATGGGGTGTGTTGGTGCTGCCAAGGGTGCTCCAGTGCACAAAAGTCATTTTTAAATGCCTTTTTGGAAGAAAACCAAGGTTTTAACAAACCCTAGGTGTTAGGTAAAGATGATATTTATATCAAAATAGAAGAAAATCATGGTAGAATAGAGAAATTAAATGATAGAGTAGAAGAATAAATGACATATTAGAATAGAAGAATAGGATCATAATTAAATGACCGATTGGTTTTGCAAGGAAGACCTAGACAGGTTAGAGATGTAGGAGTGACATGTGCAGCTCCGGGCCTACGAGGAGACCTTTAGCCGATGTGACCAAATTTTTCTGGAGATCACATTAGAGGTGACTAGGTTAGCACACGTAGCTCACATGCCCTAGATTACCTTAGACCACAGCTTGCTCACAACCTTAGCTGAGAGATGGTAGAGCGAGAGCCATACATTTTTTTGCCTACTGCGAGATGAGTATTACTTAGAGGATGTGTGGTGGATTTTTTGAGTTCCTATTCAGGGTTGTTTGATCACTTACGATGGTCGTCAGGACCGGATGGAGTGATACATAGCCATGACATTTGGAGTGATAGATATACCCCATCGGGGTATGAAAATTTTCATTATGAGGTGTATGTCCAGATCAAATGCTAGGTTGAGTCCCCGTGTTCTTGTTAGCTCTTTTCAATGACATATTGCTTCTGAAAAGATTGGTGCTTAGTTTCCCCTTGGCCTTATTGGAGTTATTCACAGCCTTCTACATGGAGAGTTTTACTATTGGGGTCAATGCATACTATTCCATTTATGCATAGATCTTCATGTGATAACTTACCACGATGACGAAGTATGTGGGTCCTCGCTACTTTGCGAGATAAGGTCCTAGGACCATATTGCGATCAGCCGCCCTGCGGGAGCTTTGAGAGCTCGAGTTGTTGGAGAGCCTTCTGTTATGAGTTGGGTTCTAGTCGGGGAGGATGTACGTGGTCACACAAGAGATACTAACTACTACAAACATGATTTTGATGAGCTATAACCCCATATGATTACATGGTGGCCATATAGGTTATATCAGTGGCCTGAGGATGCTATTGAGCTTTGTACAACAATGACAGATCACTTCCTTCTTGGGAGAAGGAGCCACATTATGGAGTGAAAGTGGTATAGAGTAGCCATGGTTTAATGCCATTTTGGACTTATTCAAGGGATTCTTGGGGCTGAGATGTGGTATGCTCAGAGATACAAAGAGGTCTTTCATATGGGGCCTTGGATCAGGTTGGGTCGAGCTCGTGTAAGCTTTTTACAAGTGTGGTTTTCATCTGTTGGCACATCGTGTACAGATAGTGGATCCTAGTACTATAAAATACTATGCAGGTTAGTATGCTACAGTGTTACCTCGACGTTTGACCATTCCACATGAGGTACTGGATGCAAAGGCACATGGATTTATGGCCCACCTCCTGCTAGAGGCACATGGCAAGGTAGATCCATAGGGAGGCGGAAGAAGGTACCAAGATCATAGGTGCTCATTCAACAACATGTTTTGTGTAACATCACGTATTGGTGCAGCCACATGTAGTAGTGCATCCACATGTATTGGCACCACAAATTCCTCGGCGGGGTCCATTATGGGCACCTTTGTAGGCACCTCCATCACCCCCACATGAGTCCACCACATAGTCCACCGAGAGATGGAGGAGATGGCCGGGTGATGGAAACAGTGGAGGAGGACATAACGGTTTATGAGCAGGTGGTTGAGTAGAAGATGGATGAGGATATACCGGTTGGTAAGTAGGTGGCGAGCAAAAGTAGTAACTATAGTAGGTAGTAGTAGCCCCATAACTTTAGGCCATAGGCCGAGAGGAACTTGGTGATCACTAAGAGAGATCAAATCATTACCAAGTGAGACTAGGCCATGGCAGAGAGGATACAAACCCCGACAGAGTGAGACCAGTGGTGGTCGTAGATGGATTATAACTATATTTAGAGAGAGAAAATATTGTTTTAGAGCGAGACCAAGCTATCACAAAGTGAGAGCAACTATGGATATAGTTGGCTAGTGCGAGAGAAGAGAGCGATGCGCTACACAACAGTCGAAACGCTTCAAGTTTACATTAGTTGATTGGGCATAATGTTATTGTGGCAAGCGAGGCTACATAATACATGATGAAGTATTACACGGACATACCGCCAATCAGAGATTCCTTGAGGTATAGCCAGATAGTAGGTACCTAGTCTCATTCTAGATCTCAGAGGCAATCGCGATCAATGTGATATGTATAGGGTCCTTTGGGACAACAGGCTTCAAAGCAAAGCATGGGTATGTATAGCATAGCCTAACACCTACACATCCAAAGCATCTCGGATGCCCCTACTTAGTGGTAGATCTCGCATCATGCAGTCCCTAGATTGGGATCGAGTTGTGGCTAATTCTACTTATTGATGTACTAGATGTATATTTTTGGTGTATCACCTCGATATGAAGGCATACTTTTATATGGATGTATATGTACTATTTTTTATCATGCCTCATGATGAAGGCATTTTTGTATAGATGTATGATATGTATTATTTTTACTATGCCTCGTGATGAAGACACTTTTTGTATAGATGCCCATGATGGCTCATTGTATCATATGTACTTTTGAGATACGCTGTTTTGTACATGGACATTTATATTTTTGATGATGTATGATGATAGATGGATTACTGATGTATCACATGTTGTTTATGAGATATCATGTTTAATCTGTATGTTTTATGTTTGTATCACATGTTTGTTAAATTATGAGATAGCCTTAGTTGATGTCATATTGCATGTTGATGAGATACTTTGAGTAAAACATGTTTATATTTTTTATATTGGTGTGGGGGGGATAAATTTGTGATCATGTGCAACCCCTCTTGCCCCATTGATGATACAGTATTTGATGATTAGCTTTAGCATACATGCATGATGTATACTTAGCATTTTATTTGTATATGATGTATAGATGTGATATGATGATGAAGTGATAACACAATGTACAAGTAAAAATTGACAAGCACAAGTTAAACAAATCTAATCAAAGCAACACATTTATTTACAAGTATGCAAGATAAAATGAACTCAATGCAATGCACCACAGATTAAAATAACATTCAATCTAAGTAAGCAAGTGAATCCATCTTAAAGTACACAATACAAAAAAGCAATGCAACTAAAAACATACAAACCAACAACTAAAAAGTAAGCAAACTACTTAACTTTGTTTTTGTGGGACAATTTTGAAACATTTTTCACTATTTTGGTCTTATCTTAAGACAATTTTCTATTGTTTTGGAGTTTTTTATAAAACGTATTTGAATTTTTTAATTTTCTCAACTAACATATCTGCATGTTTTGGGATTTTTAAAAAGTTATACGAATTTTTTTGACATTTTCTCAACAATTTTCCAAAGTGAATGTGCAAGGAAATGAAGAAATGTGGATGCCCCCAATGTTAGATGGGATGTACAAGGGCAAAATGCCACATGGTATATGCCAGAAGTGACACTGCGAAGGTGCCCCTAACACGAGATGGGTTCATTTAAATTTAAATTCTTTGCATTCATAAGGTAAGATTAGCCAGATCAAGGCAAAGAAGGATAGGCTCACAAGGGATTCAGATGAAGGCAAATACCAGCTTAGGAAAAAAATTTTTACTCCTAAACCTAAAATTCTTGTGAACAACGGACCCTCCCTTGGTGCCGGAAACCTTTTTCACCAAAGGACTTGTCCAAAGTGCCACCATTGCGTGGTTTTCACTATTGGATGTACCTATTTATTTATCTTTATATTTTTCTATTTTTATACTTTTTTGCTTTTTTGATATTCTAGAGACCCCATACTTAAGCATAGAAGCACTTAAGATGCATTGCATTCATGGGTTCTCGAAGCTCTTGGCCATCTGCATGGGCTAGCTTATAGGCACCTGAACCGAACTTGGTAACCACAACATATGGTCCTAGCCAATTGGGCTCAAATTTCCCTTTCTTTTCATGGTCCTTATTGGTGTTCTTCTAATTCTCTTTTAACACCAAATCCCCTACCTCAAATTGACGAGGTATGACTCTTTTATTGTAGCTTCACCACACTTGATCCTGATACACTTTAAGGTGATTGAGAGTGTGAAGTCTTTTCTCGTCTAATAGCTCTAACTCTGCCAGTCGAGCTACTCTGTAGTCTTCCTCTTCATTCAAGTAATCCCTTAGCTTGATACACAAAGAAGGGATCTCGATCTCTAAAGGAAGTATGGCCTACGTGTTGAATACTAAAGAATATGGAGTTGCACCTATGGGGGTGTGGATAGAAGTTCTGAATGCCCAGAGGGCAGGGTGAATTTGTAAATTCCAATCACGACCTATCTTGTTCACCATCTTCTCCATAATGCGAATTAGGGTTTTATTGGAAGCCTCAGCTTGCCCATTACCTTGAGGGTAATAGGGGTTGAGAACTTAAGGGAGATTTGAAAGCATTTGCAGAGTGATTTCACTATTTTATTCTTGAATGGCTTACCATTATCAGTGATAATAGCAGAAGGGATACCATATCGATAGATGATATGGTTCATGATAAATTTAGAGATCTAGGCACCTTCAACATAGGTGAGAGGAACAACCTCTACCCACTTCGTAAAGTACTCAGTTGCAGTAATGATGAATTTATGACTGTTTGAAGAGACAGGGTTAAGTTTCCCTATTAGATCAAGACCCCACTTTGAGAATGGCCAAGGGGTTGTGATAGGCTATAAGGATTGCACTGGTGCATGTATCAAGTTTTCATACTTTTGACAATCCACACATTTCTTCACATGGTTACAATAGTCATGCTCCATGGTAGGCCAATAATAGCCTACTCTAAGAATTTTCTTTGCAAGGATGATCCCATTAGTATGAGCCCCACAGATGCCTTTGTGCACCTCTTTGATTGCTTGGATAGATTCATCTAAATTTAAACATCGCAACAGATTCCCATTGTAGCCTTGGTGGAAGAGGGTGCCCCCAAGTAGGGTATAACAAGATATACACTAGATAAGGGTGCATTTTTCAGCATGGGAAATGTTAGTGGGAAAGGTTCCATCATGAAGGTAATTAAAGATTTTAGTGTACCACGGTGAAAAGGGACCAACAACCTCGCACACCAAACAAGAGTCTGGTATGTCATATGCTATTGTTCTTAGATTTTCAATGAAGAATGGCATGTCATTGTTCCCTAGTGGAATCCTTAACATGGATCCTATTGTAGCCATAACATTTGTTGTTATGTTATGGGATCTTGGTATCTACTCAAATGTTATCTGTCAAGAATTCTTTCAAGGAATCAACCATTATTTTATATGGAAGCATCTTTTCATCCTTGACCTTATATTCATCTGTGACATATTTGATAATAAGCATTGAATCACCAATGTAATTAACTCATCTGATATCCCATTTGATAGCTAGCTTCATCCCTATGATGAGAGCTTCATACTCCGCTATATTATTCGTGCATGGGAACCCGAGTCGAAATGCTTGGGAATCAAGTCTCCCATAGGAGTGATTAACACAACTCGACACCTAAACCATGAAAGGTAAAGGATCCATCAAAGTATAGTTGTCAAATGATAGATTCCTCAAGGTACATGATGGATGCATCTGGTAGCTCCAGGCTCAAGGGTTTGGTACCTAGTAGTGGAGCTTCTGCTAGCTAATCTGATAAGACTTGTCCCTTTACTAAATTTTGATGCACATACTCAATGTTAAATTCACTTAACAAGATGATCCAATTAGCCATATTTCTTGTGAGTGTAGGTTTTGACAATAAGTATTTTAGTGGATCGACCTTGAAATAAGCTTGACCTTATTGTTGAGAAAATAGTGGTGTAGCTTCTGGAAAGAAAACACTATGGCTAGGAAAGCCTTTTTGATCTATGGATAATTGAGCTCATATGCTATCAATGTTCTGCTCAAGTAGTATACAACTTTTTCTCTCTACTCTTGATCATACTAGGCCAACAATGCCCCAATTGCAAAATGTGTAGCAGAAATGTAAAGCAACAAGGGTTCTCTGTTGTGGGTGGCATGAGAATGGGGGTTTAGCCAAGTATTATTTTAGTAAAGAAAACACTTGTTGTTTTTCCCCCAAGTGAAATTAACATCCTTCTTAAGAAGATGTGTGAACGTATGACACTTGTCTACTAGCTATGAAATAAACCTTCTAATGGCTTGAATTTTCCCTTGTAAGCTACGTAACTATCTAATATTCTTAGGAGGAGGCATCTCTGTGATGGTCATGACCTTTGCGGGTCCACCTCTATTCCTCTCCTTGACACAATGAATCCTAGTAATTTCCTAGATAGCACACCGAAGACACACTTCTTTGGGTTAAGGCAGACTTTGTAGTCTCTTAGGCGTTGAAAGATATGCTACAAAATCTTTGGGTGCTCCTCCCAAGTTCTAGATTTAGCTAGTATATCATCTACGTAATCTTCCATGATGTCACTTATCATGTCGTGAAATATTACAGTCATCGCCCTCTGATATGTAGCACCTGCATTCTTAAGGCCAAAGGGCATAACTTGGTAGCAGAACGTTCCCCATGGGGTTGTGAAAGTTGTCTTGTGTTGATATTCCTCCGCAATATTTATCTGATTATAACTTGAGAAGCCATCCATGAGTGATAACATCTCATAACCAACAATAGTAGAATCAATGATCATGTCAATGTTAGGGAGAGGAAATTCATCCTTGGGACAAGCTTTGTTAATATCTCTAAAATCAAGTACACACTCTGATACCGACTAGATTTTTCTGAACTGGTACCACATTAGAAATCCATTCGAGTATTCGATAGACTGATGAAGCCTACTTATAATAACCTTTCTAGCTCTGCTACCTTTACCAGTAAGGTGACACGAGGATGCATCTTCCAAAGATTTTGTTTGATGGGCTTGGCATCTGGGTGCACAACAAGATTGTGTACCACTAATGTAGGATCAAGTCTTGGCATGTTGCATAAGACCAAGTGAAGATGTTTGCATACTCTCTCAAAATTCTTGTAAATGTTTTCTACTCTTGAGTTGAGAGTGAAGCTCCCAACTTAACTATTCTAGGAAACTCCTTTGTGTTGATGTTAACATCTATTGTATCTTCCACTAGTAGCTTTGACTCATCCCCCATGCGTGTAGGATCAGGAGGGAGATTGAGATCCTCTCTACCAAAGGTGGTTTAGGGAGGTCTTCATATTTATATGGGTACACTATCTTTTCCATAGGTTGTTCTGTTTGTTTGTCCACAAGTGCCTCAAAGAGGTTTTCACTATAGGACTTCCCCTTTTTCTTTCCGTAAGGATTTTCTGTAGGACTCTTGCCCTTGCTCACTTTTTTACTTAAGTTTCCACATAACTCTACCTCCTCTCTGAAGTACGCACATGCATTGAGCTAAATGGAGAATCCTTTCTTGTGATCGTTTCTTGGAATGTTATCTCTGATGCCCAGGAACTCACCAATAGCCTCATCATTCTGAAACATGTCAATAGGTATGTGTTGTTGTTGATCCCAATTCACGAGTGATGGGTAGATGAGGTTTAATGTTTGAGTTATAGGGGATATGGCGGGTGTAATAGGGGTTATGGTAAGGATAGCCATGTTAGAGAATAGGTTTGTAGAGAGAGGTATTCATAAAGACTACACCGGGAATCTGTTTCGCTTTCATTTTGGACAAACTATCCTCACTCTCAGAAGAAACATACTCATTATCTAAAGGGTGAGACTCATACAAATGGACTCCAATACCTGATTTACCCATTATATGATGAGGTATTGAAAGAGCTTCTAATGGACCTTGTTCTTAGTGGCTACAACCACGTCCTTGATATCTCATAGTAAGCATGATTCTGTTAGGAATAACATACCTAGATGACTTGTAACACAAAGCCATTTCATCGTCTTGAGGATGAAATATAATATCGTTGAGGATTATTTCATCTTCTAGCAAGCCACCTGAAGTGAAATTGTTGAAGGGGCAATTCTCCCTTGATCTTTGGAATTTATAGCATGGTCTACCACATGTTTGGGCTGATAGAAGAATGTTTTGAATCATAAGGGCTTGTTGAAGATTATACTCTCCACAAGTCATTGTTTATGACCTTCATCTCCCACATAGCAAAAGGAGATTTCGATGTAGATGCACTATTGTCACTAGGAGTTAGGGTGTTTGGATCCACTCGTGAAGTAAGGCCTCCGAATGAACAGGGACAACAATCTCCATAGAGGGACACTCGTAAATGGTAGGAAAATATCCTGAAAATTCTATAATGAGAAAATGGTTGGGGATCCCCTTGTATAGTAAGTGTTTGTCCTTCATACTATAATTTTAGACATTGATGATACATTGATGACATGGCCTGCATGGCATGAATCCATGGGTGACTGAGCAAGATGTTGTAAGGGAGCTCTAGGTCCAAGACATGGAACTTCGTATCATGGGTTATAGGACCAAATTCTAATGAGAAAGTGATCATTCTAGCTGATTTTCTTTCTTCATTGTCATACGCCTTTATGGTGATGACCTTTGTCTCCAAATCAGCTTCTGTGTCACCTAGTTGACAAACTAGTTTAAGAGTACAAATGTTAAGACCCGATCCATCATCCACAAGCACTCTCTTGACCTTCTTATGCTTGATTATTACCTCAATATGTAAGGGTAGGTTATGGGAGGGATTTTTAGTTAAGGCTTCTATCAGACTGAAGGTTATGTGTCTTGCAGAGTGATTTGTGCTACCATGGCTTGTAAATGTGTAGGGTCAACATCAATAGATACTCCTGATCCTTGTAGGGTTTTACAAAGTATATCTTTATGGATGTTAGAAATCTTTAGAAGGTCTAAGATTGAAATCTTAGTTGTAGTCTTCTCTAGTTGATCTAACACATCATAATGACTCTCTTGAGGAGAAGGGGAGTAGGTTCAAAATTTATAACAAGGCAAGCTCGTTGTGTTGCCATGGCACACTCTCTTATTTTAATTCTAATTATATTGATTTTCTCAATGAGTGGGTCAACACAACCTATCAAGGCATCAAAATGGTCTTTGTTCGACATATAGTTGGCATTCTTATTTTGAGACGATTGTCCCGATCTGGATTTTTTCTTTGTGATTGGGAAAAGGCTCTTTGAAGATCCCTAAGTTTGCATTTGGATATTTTGCAGTGGCAACAGAGTCTACTTCAATATCACCATTGTCGACTAGGTCTTGAATATAGTGTTTTAATCTTAAACACTTGTCTGCATTTTATGACCCTTTACGTGGTGAAACCCATAGAATTCATTCTCCCTAAACCATGATGGTTTAGGTGTGTCATCCCCATAGGGTTGTGTTTCAGGGTATTTAACCATGTTAATGGCCTCTAATTGCTTTAGTATGGACGATATTGATTTAGATAGAGGTGTAAAAGTACGATGTTTATACTCGTAGGTGGATTTCCCTTTGCAAGTTTCAAAGGTGTGTGGTTTTGAATGGCTTGTACTCGCTTGGAGTCTATTATCCCATCACCAATGACATTTTTATTTTTATTATGAACAAACTTTGGTTTTTCATTAGATTTGGAATCATTTTGATCACGGGAGAAAGGTTTTAGAGTCCCCCTAGCTAACAATGATTTTTCAATTTGACTCCCTTTTTGATTACCTCTTTGAACATGTTACCACAATGCATTTGCAAGTGGAACATAATGTCTAGATGGAGGTTGGGAACAAATATTCCTATTAACTATTTTTAGGTATGGAGCAAGGAAAGCGGCTAGCTAATCCTCTCCATTGTTGTAAAAATACAAGCGAAGTTTTCGTTATTTCTTTGTTTCACATTATAGAGATCCAACATGGTGACATCATTCTCTATATTAAAAGAGAAGTTTCATACAAAACTTTTTTGCTAGTTCTGGCCATGTTGATATGGATCCCTTAGGGATGTGTACAAACCATTCTAGCGTTGTTGCTCCTAAACTTTGTGGAAAGAGGCGCATAAGATAATTTTTGCTAAATGTAACCTCTTGGCATGCCATATAAAAATATTTAATATGGTCACAAGGGTCACCTTTTCCCTTATACTTGTCAAATTTTGGAAAATCAAAGTGTCTTGGGAAAGGTACCTGTAGCATGGATTTTTCAAATGGGTAGGGACATAACTCATCGAACTAGTACTTCTTGTTATTGTTACCAGGTTTGGCCCTCTTGTAATGCTTGAAGGGTGTTCTTCATAGTAGACCATTCTTGGTGGAAGAGTTGGTCTTGCGTGGGTGGTGGCGTAGGTCTATACAAAGGGTTAAACCTAGGTGTATGCCCACCCCTATTCTGGTGAAAAATTCCTCATAAGGGTCTTTACGTGCCTCTTGATGAGGATTATTTTCCTTAGGAGTATGTTGATAATCATGACACGAAGCTTTTGGCTTAGCTTGTTTTATAGGTTTTGGTTGCTCTTTATTGATATGTGAAGCCAAACTTGCCAATTGGCAAGTGAGAGCTTGAACTTGTTCCTCTAAGGTTACCTCTCGGGTTGGTATTTCTTTATAATTTTCATCATGAGGAGGTTGCTCATGGTGAGCATGTGCTTCATGGTCTTTACAATGAATTCTAAGAGGAGGTAAATGATAGTCTCTGTCATTTTCAAAAGGTACTTCCTCATTATTTTTTGTAAGAAGTAGAGGCATGACCTAGGTTTAATATGTCATCTATATGGTGATGAGGACATTCCACTTCTTCTTCCCCTTGAACCATTGCGACAATGAGAGAAGGGTCCACCATGGGAGGTAACTTAGCTCCTAGTTCCATAACATGCATAAGAACCTCATGTTTGTTTTGAAAAATGTAATCGTCAAAATTGGCGGGAGGATGCTCTATATTCATACGAGGAGAATCTTCCTCTCCACCACTATGGTCAACCATGAGATTATCCTCTAAGAGAGGGTTGTCACCTCCAAATATATTGGTTCCTAATCTTCGGGATCCCATCCTCGTAGTAGGCATACTCAAGATAGGAGATACAACATGAAAAATTTCCACTAAGGTTTACTAAAAAGGGACCTTAGTCAAATTTTTGCAGTAGCGTAACGACGCTAAATTGTCAAAACAAGGTGACTATAGAATAGCCACAAAATTAATAGGTCAATGTGAACGTACAAACTAAAGAATAACGAACAAGCTACCCTAGCAAGGTAATATATGACACAAGTTTTCCTTAGAATAATACAATGATGTACAATGCTCAAAATTTAGTCACACCAAATAGTTTACTCTCTAAGATTCGTCTAGATAGGTTTGCAACCAAATAGTGACAACACAATATCACCAGTTAGGTCAAGTTTGCAACAAACAAGGCCTAAATGATAAGATAATGTTGATGTGATCTTCTAACAAGATATACTAAAATCTAGTTTCTAAACACTAACAAAGTCTAAGCTTTGTAAAATGGATGATACAAGTGCGTAGTGTAACAATGCTATTTGGACACGTAATCAAAATTTGCGAGAAAACAAGATTTTAGTATCAAAATGGCATTATAATGATGCTAACAAAGTAACCTCAACACTCACAAAACTCAAGAAAAAGCTAGGGTGTAAAAACTACATCTAAGTATAACAAGAAATTGCTATTATGCGTGCAAGTAGTGTAACTCTACAATATAGAGATTTAGGCCTAATTTCACAATGGAAATAAGACGTAAATATCTCAATTGTATGGCTATAATGTGGGCAGCATAACAACTCAAAAGAAGACAAGGATGAAATTACCTAACTACGATGATAATAAGTCTCAAATATGGGTTTTTGAGACAAGGGGCCTACTAGATCGTGAGTACATACCATGCACACTTTCAACACTTGCACTCTGGCATTGCAACCTAGTGCGTAAGTAGAATACAAAATTGGTGGACACGTGATATCTAGTAGTATCCGTATATGTTGTTTCCTTTTTTCCAAAAATGGGCAACAAGAAAACAAGGGTGTAGACCAGAGGTGTTGAAATAAACTTGGTGTTATTTTGGTAAAGTTTCGCCTTGTCTTAGGACAAGTGAAAAACTAGGACAAAATGACACTAAGTAGATTTGTGATGAAATATCATGTGGTTTCAAATTTAAGATATTATTTCCCTTATTCGAAAAATAAGATTTTGAATCTAACAAAGTTTCACTTTGTGAGAGCTCTCAAGTATAACAACTAAGACAAAAACAATGGCTCCAAGCTGGTAAGCTTCCTAGGTGGTTCTCTCTCTATGTGTCACAAGTTTACTTCTGCGAGCTCGATTTACCGAGGTTTCCCAAGGATTATCTTGGATTTACTTTACCCCCTTCTAATACAATGAACAACTAGTGCATTCAGTTGTATTATCACTGGGGTCACAATGGAAGTAACTTTGACTCTAATCTCACCAAGGCGTACTAATCAAGTCGATAGTGTGGAGCACTTTCTGTTTCATTCACAAGGTTCCCTCTTACATGAACTATTTTAGGGTTCCTAAGACCACCCCCATTTTTTTAGCTTAAGGCTTATGCCAAAGGGGTTATGTCCTAGTTAAGCGGACGAGCCATAGCTCTTAACCAAAACTGTAAATACAATGTGATGATTGTGGTGTATTTTTTATCTTTTAGACTTAATGTGGTTTTTTTTGTACTCCTTTTGGAAACCTACAATCACACGTGAATATTATATTTTGGTTTGAAGAGAGCCCTTCTTTCTTTGACAAGTGTTTTAGGTCCTTCACAAAAATGGTTAGTAGTTCAAAAATATTCACAATATCATAGAAAGAGGATTAAATGTTGCTTTTGTTTCTCAAGATCACACTAGGTGCAAGAGAAGAGCATACACAACAAATAACCCAACTAGATGAAAAAGCTTGTAAATTAACTAACTACCATAAAACTTTGTAAAACAAGGTTTATTCCCAATTAATCCAAGTGCTTCTTAATGAAAGACTAAAATTGCTTTTGGTTCCCAAGATCACACTAGGTGCAAGGGAAGAGCATACACAAATTTTAGCCTTGGTTCTTTATCAAGTGAAAAATCTCTTAAACTAAAAGATCAAGCATATCAATGAATGATGATTTTTCTTACTTACTCTAAAATAGCAAAAAGTGGTTTAGAAGTGCTTTTGATTCCCAAGATCACACTAAGTGCAAGGGAAGAGCATACACACCCTATTCCAAACTCAAATAAAGCATGAAAAATCACTTATCAAACCCTAAGTCAATTTTAACAAAGATTACTTATCAAGCCCTAAGTGAATTTTGTTAGGAACATTGCTCTAAAATCAGTAAATTGACAAAAACAACTAAAATCCTCTAAAAATGACAAAGTCCTAAAAACTAGAAATAAAAATCATGAAATTTGAAGGAAATTTACCTGAGTGCATAGGCACGACTTTTAGTGCACATGCATGAGTTCAGGAAGCATGGGCACACCCTTTGGAGCACATGCGCAAGCTTGAAAGCATAGGCACACCTCTGTCCAAGTTTGGAGCACATTAATAAGATTGCATAAGCACAACCACGCCTGAACCTTAATGCACAAAGCGCAAGCTTGACTCAGAGACAAAACTACAGTGTTGCACATGTTAGAGTAAGTATTTACCTTAGATCATGTTCACCTAGAGGTACTTTATTTACCTTTATTGTATTTATCCTCACCTAGTTATGTGTGTGGATATTTATTTTATCTTATTTAGATATTAGCAGATATTATCTAGTTATTAGGTATAGTTCTTTCCTTGATCTATGGTATTGACTAGTTCTTGACTCTAGTTAGATTTATGGCTTGAAAACTACTTGATTGGTTCTTCAATTGTTATTCCTTGCCTATTTAAGCAAGGCCCATTCTAGATGTAAGTGAGTTCCATAATAATATATGATATTGTTGCTCAAGTTTCGAATTGCTTTCATCTTATCGATTGATGTTTGATTTACCTGGCTTGGCACAATGTATTTATCTCACCTTTCATGGTTAGCTAGTGTGTGGATATTCATCTGTTATCTTATTTAGCAAATAAATTATGAGATATTTATATTTGGGATTTGGTCATATTTGTTGTCATTGTGTTTTTATGTAAAGCGAGGTTCATTAGATCCAAAACGTGGGAAAACCTTGTAATCTTGACCATTTTCGAGGCAATCGCTTTTTTGGGTTTTTGTATTGCGGGGAGACACAGATCTACCTGGAGCCGAAAAGAAAAAAGTTCACAGGATTATTTTTTAGTTCTTGGATTTCTCAAGATCTACATAAAGTATTTTCTAGTTCCAGTAGTATGGTCTTATCTCGATTTACGCACGTGAAGGTTTTGATCTTTCCCATTAAAATCCTTAGCCCTTGGTCATATGGTATGGTCATATGAGGGCTTAAAGATTGTGATTCCTACTAGTAGGTGCTTAGCTTCAGCCCCCTTTAATTTTATTTGTGTGGTGAAGGCAACAACAATTTATTTTGTTTTAGTGGCAACTACAATAAATAATAGAGAAAAATAGTAAAAAGCTTGTAACTTTTGATCGGTAACTCGGTTTTGAGTGTTGTTTTTTGCAAAAGTGCTTGTTTTTTCATGCTCTTTCCATTGGAGTTATTTATTTTTAGACTTGCACTATAATTATAAAGTGCCAAATATGGAGGAGTGTTGTAATCAATTGTGGACGCAATTTCGGCTGAGCCCGACGTCCTAAACTTTTGGGAGTTGCATTTTGTATCTATCATGGATTCTAAGAATGATATGCTTTTCTCTGAAGTATGTGGACTTCAAGAGGATATTATAAATTTTTTGGAAGAAAATAGATCACTCAAGAAGTGAAATTCTCTTCTACAATCACTCATTCACGATAAGGATACAATAATACACTTCCTGCAAAACAAACTTGCTAGCCTACAACATCACCATCATATTGTGGACAACCATATCCATGCTCCTAGTCCACTTGCAGCTATTACTCATGAACCCACTGACATTGATATGTCCGTCTTTGAGTCTATTCTGCTCTTGATGCTCATACACCTATGAAGCTTGTTACTGCATGCTCTTCCACACATATGTGCTCGTTGCATCTATTTTTTTTTAGAAGCATACCACCGCATTAAGATCTCGCATGCCTCGTCTCTATGGGTCTCACTAGTGGAGTCATTGTGATGACATTCATAGGGTATTTTTCCTCTATTCCACATGTTAAGTGGAATTCTCGTCATGACATTGGTTTTCGAGAAGATACTTCATTGGGATCACACATTGACATAGCTCCTTTTTTGTTTGCTCGACTCTTTCTGAGGATCATGAGCAACACATGAGTTCTACACCTTCACTCAGGCTTGAGAAACCTGATATTTTAGTTGTCAAACATGATCAACTTGACACACATTCTGATGTTCCTTTGCATGCACCCATTGTGCATTTTGCACCAAGTCATATGCATGCATCTTCTTCATCCATCCGTGTTGATTTGGGGTGGATATCTGATCACTCGTGGTGGCAACATAGGCATTCATTGAGAGGACTCTACTAGGCATGGCTCCTCCACCATTCGGTCTCTTTCTCCACTTTAATACCTTTCGCATTGTGATGCTTCTTGTTTTGAGCATTTTTTTTTAGCGGTGTAGTGTATCTCTATTTTTTAGAGATTTTGTATCCGTATTTTTGACACTTTTGGCATGTTGATGATATTCTTATGGGGATCTATTTTGGTGGAGTCCAGTGTTAGTTTTTTAGTGTTCAAGTAGTTTTTTGACAACTCATATATATTTGTAGCGTCACTCCACCCATTCAGCAATATGGGAGGGTGTGGTGTTGATCCTACTTCTTCGGGTTTCGTGTCCTTACCTTATTACCTTAGCTTTTCTTGGATCGTGACACTCTGGAGTTTGTGTCATTTCCTTGTTGCTTTGGTTATTTTCTTGGATCATGACACACCTATTTGTAGCAATTGATCGAATTATGTTTGGTGTTTTTTTGCACTTTCGACATCACTCCATTGATAGTCTCCTTGTATGGAGCTATTTTGGTGAAACCCAGTGTCAGTTGTTTTTGAGTTCTATGATCAAGCCATGGATTCAGACCATAGTGCACACCAAACTTCTTCAACATTATACGAGTTTTTTGAGTCGAGCTTCTTGGGATGCCTTGGAGCGGGTTTTCTCTCTCTTTACTTTGTTGTTACTGGTTTTGGGTACCTTGTGGTGTCCTTTTTCCTAGTTATTGTACATGAGTACCTCATCAGGCCTAGTTGTCGGGACTCATACTGTGGACATGCCACTTCTATTTTGGCCCCTAGATTCACTTGAGGGGGGGTGTTAGAGTAAGTATTTACCTTAGCTCATGTTCACCTAGGTACTTTATTTACCTTTATTGTATTTATCCTCACCCACTTATGTGTGTGGATATTTCTTTTATCTTATTTAGATATTAGGAGATATTATCTAGTTGTTAGGTATAGTTCTTTCCTTTGATCTATGGTATTATAGTTCTTTGCTTGATCTATGGTATTGACTAGATCCTTGATGTCTAGTTCTCTCCTAAATCTATGGTCTTGACTAGTTCTTTGATGACTAGTTATTTCCTTGATTTATGGCTTGATCTACGACCTTGATTGGTTCTTAGATTGTTATTCCTTTCCTATTTAAGCAAGGCCTATTCTCAATGTATTACATTGAGTTCCATAATAATATATGATATTGTTGCATTTTTTGTAAAGTTTTATGTAAAGTTATTCTGGTGAATTGCTTTCATCTTATTGATCATGATGTTTGATTAGCATCTGTGTTCTTAGCTTGGCACGATCTGGTTATTGTTCCTTTCAGATAGGCATCTCCAAAGAGGCATAAGCATGGCTTTTAGTGCACATGCACAGATTTTGAAGCATAGGCACACTTCTTGATGCATATGCGCACTCTTTAATGCACAAGCGTGGACCTTTCCTGTAGGTGGCCAAAATATGAATTTTGAGAAGAATTTCTTCAAAAAGATCCAATATTTGGTATTTTGAGGCAATTTTGACAGGGCTTCACCTCCTTATATCCTACAAAGAACATGAAAACAAAACTTCTACCACTAATCTAGTTGAAACAACTACCTAGCTATAAATTTATTTTCAAAAATTTGAAAACTATTCTAAAATGCTTGAAAACTTTGAATTAAATCTAAGAAATTTGAAAGTAAGCTAGAAATATTTGAAGTTAATCTAGAAAACTTGAATCTAGTCTAAGCATTGGAAGTTAATATAAGAAAACTTGAAATCTAAAACTTTTAAAACTATGTTAAAAAGCTTGAGAATGAATGCAAATGGGGTTTTCTCCCACCGAAGCATGCCAAATGAAATCACCCTAAACTCTACAAAGAAAATTGCATGACTAACTAAGGAAGGCTAACACCATTTCCACCTCTAGTCAAGGTTCTAAGTCTAGGAATGTAACATTAAGATAGAAGCTTAAAGGAATGCTTAACTAACATGAATACAATTCAAAATCTAACTAAACATGCCTACTAATATGCTCAATTACCTAACATGGGCCTAAATAGACCTAAGAGGGCAATCAAATTGGTATGGTTGCTACTCCAAACAATGGTGAAATGACCTCTCCAAATGACTTGTTAAGTCACTTTAGATATTCATCTACTAACCTTGTTGAAGGCTTTAGGCAAGGATTGAACTTGGCTATATATCATATTTATTATATGAGATGCAAATCAAAGCATGGTGTAAAGTATTAAGGTAAGAGGTGCACCCTTTTTATAGTTTTCCTTTTGGGAGAAACTTGTATTTTGGTGCATGTGGGACTAAAAGCCTCAAATTATATTAGAATTACTAATCATGATAGGCCTTGCTAATCACAATTAGTGAATTATTAAGTGATTAAGAGGTATGAAGCCTTAATCAACCGCTTAGGGTCAACTAGGAGGCTAGGATAAGCTTTTGAATCTTGTTGAGATGTTGTGGAGGAAAGTGGGGTGATTTTGAGTGGTTGGAAGAGGGGTTTAAGCCAATATTAGGGCATATTGACCAAATCAAGGGAAAATAGGCTTAATTAGCTAATAAACGCTAATTGTTTGTTTTGAAGAGGATTTTGACTTACGATTCACCATAAAGTGACATCTTGAATGTGAAAGGGGTTACATAATCAACAAAGTGTTGTTAATTGGCTAAAGTGGTAAGAAACGTTAGTTAATTAGCAAAGATCACTAATTATAATGGAATTGGCAAGAATGAGAGTGATTTGTGTGCTTTTGGCAATAAGATTGCAAAAGCGGAATTTGAGTGTCTAAAAATATCTCAAGGTAATTGACATAGCATTCATGAAGAACTATGTATTCTAAAGAACTAATTGGTCATTAGAACATCCTCCACTCCACTTTTCTTTAACAATTGAAGCTGTGTGGAGAAGAAGACACTTGCACATAAACTTGACTAGAGGGTTCCTCTTCATTTCATGTAATCAATGCAAAATTAATATTCGGATGATAAAAATAGCATTTTAGGATGTTAATTTAGCATTTAGTGGATAATAATACACCTTCTAGAGTGATGTTTTAGTTAGGTGTTACTCTTAGTTCTCTATCTAATTGTCTCGATTAGGTGTCGAATTCACTAGTGTGATCTATTTGTTTATTTCAAGTAGACTAGTTAGTTCAACTTAGTTCACTTGTCATCGCTTGTCATGGAGATTGATCTCTACTAATAATGTGTTATAAAAAAATGTAAACAATTATGTTCAATGGCTAAAAATATTGCAACTTCTTTTGATTAATACAACGAAGCCTTGCATTTCTAAATTCTGGTTTTCAAAAGAAACATAATATTTTCTTGATATTTTTCTAAACAAATTTCCTTGACTCATCGATCTATTACACAAATATTTTTATTATTATTTTCTCAATATTTTTATTTTTATTAGATTTTATTGATCCTACAATTTAAATATATATGAGTGCTTAATGCGATAACTCTCTTTCTCTCTATGTGTGTGTGAGATGATATAGAATTGTGTTCTCCTTTACAAACCTTACCAAAATCACTAGAAAATGATAGTACTTACCCCAAACTAATCCCGACCATCCTCGTTTATTGGCTTTGGTTTCTTCGCCCGCTGATTTTTGGAATCTTTCTCTTCAAATCCCCTCACACATCACCTTGACCTCCTACCACTGCTGCTACTCACCATTGTGGTCAAAGAGATTTATCTCTAGTGGGAAAAATTGATGGGGCCCAAATCCCCCCCTCTGGAAGACATTAAAAAATGGGCATGCATGAAATGGACCCCTTGTGGTGCTCTGGAGATTGCAGCCATGCCAAATGGATTCATACTCTTTTCCTTCAGCTTCAAAGAAGACTTCGTGGGCTCTACTTGGTGGTCTGTGGTTCTTCGGCAGAAGGGGCTTCTATATACGAAAATGGACTCCTAGTTTTAATCTGTTAACAGAAACCATGACGCATGCACCAATCTGGGTGCGTCTTCTAGGCCTTCCTAGAGTTCTAGGATCCTGTGGTTATTGAAGGTATTGCTCTTTCCATGGGCTCTCTCATAGCCATAGATCAAGCTACTAAAGCCAAAACAAGATTTATTCATGCTCATTTCTGTTTCAATGTTGATGTTAGTAGTCCACTCCCAAAATGATTGATCTTCTCTCTGACTTTGGTGTTTGGACCCAACCCATTGAATTTGAATATATTCCACAAGTGTGCTCCATATGCAAGAGCATTGGACATAGGGCTCTGCTTGTCCCTCTAAGCCACTATCCAAATCAAAAAACTCTGATGTCACCCCTAAAAAGAAAGGGAAATATGTTCCTAAAGGGGCCTCGAAGCTGTCCCCCAAAGTAACTACATCTAACCCCTTTGCTCTTCTTGAAGAGGGTGAAATTAACCTCGAGGAACCTATGGAAGATTCTCTTGCCCCGTAAGATCCTTTCTTCACCTATTTTTTCTCCCTTGGATGCTCCAAGGGACTCCCCTCTTCCTTCGTCTTCCGGTACTATCCCCACTATCATCTCCCTTGCTTCCCAGCTTCCCCCCCTTCGGTGTCTCTCCCCGTGTTATCCCCTTTCACTTCCTTCCTTTGGTTTTCTCACCTTCCCCCTCATTGTGGGTCTCTTATCCTCTTCCTCCCTACCTCGCCCCGTGTCCTCTCTCCCTTTCGATTCCCCCACCCTTTCCCTCCTCCTATTTTTCCAATTGATTCTCATCTTTCCCCCTCTCCCCTACCTCTGATGATAGCAACAAACCTAGGACTACCAGAAGTAGTAGTAAGAAACCTAATGTTGGCACTGAAAAACCCCAGGGAGAATCCCTGGGAACGTCAAGTTACAACAAGAATCAACTCTAAATGTGGCACAAGGAACTCAAAGTACCATCCCCATGGTGGTGGGGAGCAAGCCCAAATCCAAAAAATGAAAATAATCTCCTAGAATATAAGAGGTCTCAACTCTTTACAAAAGAAGAGAGTCCTCAAGGATATTAGATTTAATCATTCTCCTGATATAATAATGCTTCAGGAAACTAAACTAAAAATGAAGACAACCTGTCCAAGCTCTGGCCAAATGCCTCTCTGGTGGCTCAAAATTCATCTAGTAACTCGGGGGCTTATGCACTCTCTGGAATCCCAAAATATTAAAAGGTGACTGCCTTATGAAGCATCCAAATTTCTTAGGCATTCTCTTCCAAGAAGTTGACTCTGATGCTTATTGGATTGCCATTAACATTTATGCTCCAAATTTGGAGTCACAATCGGGAACAACTCTGGCAAGAAATCTCAAATTTCAAAAGAAATTGTGAAAATCTTCCATTTATAATCATGGGAGATCTCAACAATACTCTCTTCCCTCTAAAAAATAGGGTGGCCCCTTGCGTGCCCATCCAACATGGAAGCTCTTGTTGAATTCATACGACACGAAGAGCTCTTTGATATAGACTTGCACGGGGCTTCCTACACTTGGTCCAACCACAGAATTGGTAGGAATCATATTCAAAGTAGGTTGGACAGGGCGATGGGATCTATGGATTGGATCTTACTCTACCCTGACTTCTATCTTAGTGCTTTAGCTAAAGAGGCTTCTGATCACAACCCTCTTGCTTCTTTTGTGTGCTAACACTAAACTCAAATCCAAAACCCACCTTTTAGATTTGAGATGGCTTGGCTAGAAAATAATCAGTTAGATCCTCTAATTAAGAGCTAGTGGGATATTAATATTCAGGCACCGATATGTTCAAGTTCTCAACAAACTTAAGGAAATAAAAAACAACTCAAACTCTGGAAAGTTAAGGTTTTTGGTAACATCAAGCTCCGCAAATAGAAGTTGACTCAGAAAATTGTGAGCATATCTGAAGAAATTGAGAAAGAAGGTAGAATGGACCAGCTTCATAAGTAGGAAATTTCTCTTCTAAGTGACTACCACAATACATTGAAAGAAGAAGAAGCCTATTGGAGACAAAGATCAAGAGCATTTTGGCTCGAGGAGGAGATAGAAACACCAAATTATTCCATATCATAGCTTCCAAGCATAAGAGTCGAGATAAAATCAAAGAACTGTTGTCATCTAAAGGTAATCTCTTATCTACTGATTTAGATATTTCTAATGAGCTTGTCTCCTTTTACTCTAACCTCCTACAAGAAGAGGCTCTCACCGAATGATAATGCCATGAACAAGATGTTGCAACACATACCAAAAATGGTCACTGATGAAATGAATGAGAATCTAACGAAACCCTTCTCTATGGAGGAAATCCACAAGGCGGTGTTCACTATGAAAGGAGATAAAGCTCCTGGACTTGATGGATTCCTGTTGCCTTCTTCCAAACTTTTTGGGAAATCATCAAGCAAGACCTTTACAAAGTAGTGAATGAATTCCAACACTAGTAACTCTCTTCTGAAAGAATGGAACACTACTTTCATTGCTCTTGCACCTAAATCTCTCGGCTCCAAATTGGTTACTAACTTTAGGCCCATAAGTTTATACAATACATCCTACAAAATTATCACAAAATTGTTGGCTACTAGATTAAAACCATTAATGAGCGGTCTCATCTCTGAGCAACATAATGGTTTCATCAAGTGACCGGCTTATTCAAGGAGGTATTATTATTATTCATGAAGCTATTCATTCTGCTCAACATGCAAAGTCTCCTAGTATGATCCTTAAATTAGACATGCAAAAATCCTTTGATAGAGTTCACTGGATTTTTTCTCTCGCAGGGCTTCAATGTTATGGGTTTGACAACAAATGGTGCAACTGGATCTTCTCATGTATTTCTACTCCTTGTTTCTCCATCCTCATAAATGGGATTCGCTGGTTTCTTTAATAACAACAGAGGAATAAGACAAGGGGATCCCTGTCTCCCTTCCTCTTCTTGCTAATGGTTGACTCCCTTAGTAGAGCTTTAGAGGCAGCCAAACAAGCAGCAACTACTATTTCAGGTATCAAAATAACTTCTCACTATCATGTTGTTACACACAGTCAGTTTTGGATGATACTCTTCTATTAAATGTTGCATCTATAGTTGAAGCAAGATCTCTAAAAGAAATTCTGGAATGCTATCAAGCGGCCTCTCAAGCAATTGATCAACTTTACCAAAAGTAGCATAGCTTTCATAAATACTCCACCACAAACTCAAAGAAGAATAATGGATATCTTTGGTCACAACATTGTAGATTTTCCTTCCTCCTATCTTGGCATTCCTCTTTTCAAGGGAAAACAAGATAAAAATTCTATGGAACCCTGTCATAGAAAGATACCAAAAGAAGCTTGCAGCATGGAAAGGAGCTCTTCTCATTCAAGCTGGAAAACTCCAATTGGTGAAAGCTACGCTTCAAATCCTACCTATATATTTCATGTCACTGCTCAAAATGCCCTCTTCTGTTGTTAATACTATCGAGAAAATACAAAAAGATTCCTATGGTCTAGTTTCGAGGAAAGAAGAGGATTCACTTAGTCTCTTGGAATGATGTTTGTAAACCGACCAAATTGGGAGGTTTGGGACTCGACGCATTGCTGACATGAATGAAGCGTTGCTTGCTAAGATTGGCTGGGAAGTGGCTTCTACTAGTTCCGCCAATTGGGTTCAAATCTTGAGATCCAAATATTTGTCACATTCTGCTAGTTTCCTTCACTCCTCCCATCCTCATGGTTCGGCCATCCGAACTCGGTGGTTAGTTTCTTTGCTGCCTCTCATGTGTGTTGGCACCAAATGGCACTGGGCAACAATAGCTAGATTGAATTCTAGTCTGATTGGTGGATTGGAGATAAACCTCTATGCCAGGACCCTTCCTGGGATATAATCAAAAGACCCCTCATCATTCACCATGGAAAGAAAGTTGATGGTTATTGGCTTAGCTCCAACTCTATCCCTTCCTGGCATATTCCTGACTGGCAGGGCATTAGTGAAATGTAGAGTCAACACTTGAAATGTTTGAGAGACTTTCTCTCTTCTCAATACATTCCTTTCTCCTTACTGCTAGATAATCATATCTAGCCTCTCTCACCTTTCTGGAGCCTTCATGGTTAAAGTGGCTTATGATTCTCAATCGTGTGTTAGCTCTGGCCCTCCTCTCAGCAACATCTAGCCCAAGGAGGTTATCCCTAAAACAAGTTTTTTTCCTGGCTCTCTTTTAGAAACGCCTTCTTATCTGGTGAAAATCTTAAAAGAAGGGGATTCTCACTACCTTCACATTTGTGTTCTATGTTACAAGGCTGGAGTCCTCCTCATCTCCTACTACTTTTGTATTTTTCTCATTCTATATGGAGCTGGCTTCTGAAACACTTTGGCGTAGTCTGGATCTTTCCATAATCTCTTCAAGCTACTTTCCAACAATGGTGTTCTCCTTTCTCACACCCGATCCTCTCACTTGCTTGGAAGCTTATGCTCCCCCATGGCCTCTGGGGTATCTGGAAGGAAAGAAACAGGAGAATATTCAAAGAAAACAACATGGAGCCCACACAAGTAGCCAAGAGCATAGCTCTTCTCTTCCAAGACAATATCAACAGCTACCTCTAGAAGAAATATCAACAAAAATTCAATTTTGTGGCAACAAAAATTGGTGTCAGCAACTTGTTATTCAACTTAGAGAAAACCATCGACGGTTAAGTACATGTTTGGGGTCTTATGGTCTCCTCCTCCCCCGGTTGGATCAAGCTAAACACTGATGGTGCCTCTAAGGGAAATCCCAAAAATATGGTGGGGGTGTTATTCTTCGCAATAACATGGGTGCCCCTTTTTCTTATGTAATCGCAACTAATTTCAATGAGGGTACTAATCATAGGGCGGAGGCAATGGCTATTCTTAAAGGCCTGAACTAACTCTTCAAGTAGGGAGTGGACGCTGATTGTGGAGAGTGATTCGCTCAACATAATTAAGATCCTTAACTCTCGAAGATCCGGGGAAATGGATGATCAAGAATATAATAGATGACATCTATATTCTTCAAAACCACTTTTAGGAAGTTAGGTATCAGCACATCTACAGAGAAGGGAACAAAGTGGTTGACCACCTCACAAATAAGGGAGTCCTTACGAAAATCAACAAAATTGGATTGGGAATTTCCCAAATGATCTCTTATAGATTCTCCATAATGATTGCTCTTCTATCAATTAACTTGTGTTTTCTAGTTATTGGTTCTAGTGTCGGCAAGTTTCAAGCAGAGAGATGGCATTTAATATCGGGGGCGGTCATCATAATTTCCCCATTATGACGATGTGACATTTAAAAAGCATTGGCACATGTGAAAAATGTAATACCACATGGGCGGATCTTGTTTTAAGATGTGCCTTTTCTAATCATCATCATTTCAAGTATAGGTGTACTCATGAAGCTATAGCCTCGCAAAAAGCAAAGGTGGTCTTTAAATTCAATGCTCCCCATAATTTTTCTACATGTATGAACTGGTTGAGCATCATGGGTGGGAAACTCAAGCGTATCGAACCAGTTTCTTGCGTCGAGTATAAGGATGATGAAGAAGTTTGGGATGTTCTTAAGGAAAATGGTTTAACCACTTTCATGGAGAGGATTTGGGTTACTCTCATCACTATGTGTCATATGGGGTCTTAGCGACTTGGTCGAGAGGAAAAGTCCAGATTGGCAACACTTACTTCACAATCTCGACCAACGCCATTTCCTCGATATTGGTTTTCGGCATTTCACGGGGTTGTCTACTTCAAACGCTCGTTGAATGCGAGTCTGCAGATTTCATTCGTCTGGGAGAACATCCGAAAAAGTACATGTCGGCTAGCTATGTGAGAAGTCTCTTTGGCCTCCCGAACAAACAGAGTGGCCGAGGTTATAATGTGATATTTTACTATAGATGATACTACATATTAGTCTACGGTCCTCATTTCTTCATCCTCTCTCATCTCCGAAGGGGTAAGAAAATCAATCATGTTTGCCTTCTTGTTTCAATCCTTAGAACATTCCATAAATTTAGCTAGGGAAGGTGATGGCCCTATTCTGCATCAATGCCTTTCTGTATCTCCTTTTTCAGTATGTCGCTTCCCCTGCTGAGCTCATCCGCTTTCCTCCCAAAATGGGAAGAAATCATCACACTCCCACCACCTCCCACTTCCTTCCCCACTTCCCCCCTCTAGCAACAAATGCCATATCTGCAAGTCATCTCCGATTCGATTCGGATGTCGCCATTGTTGGTTCCTCTTTTGAAGAAGTTGGTTCCCCACGGGTACCATCTCTCCTCCCCACTCCTTTGGTCAACCCTATCTTGAATCCCCTACTGGTGATACCCCCTCGGCTCTTGCTATCGCATTTCCCAGTCGCCAACTCGGATCAACTCCTCTCAAAGCTCTCGCTTAGGGTTAGCCGAGTCAGTATCCTGACTCTCCCGACAATGTTCCTTAGCTGTTATGGATGTTGAGAAGTTGGATGAGGATAGGGATGTACAATTGGATAATGTGGATGTCCAAGATGCTAGAAATCAACACAATTAAGCATGATAATGCGGATACTGATAAACAAAAAGGAAAGGACACTCAGGTTGGGGGAAATGATGGAGCTAACGAAGAAATTGCTATTGAAGAAAACCCACCGGCTGAGGATAGTCAAATTGACCTAGTCACCTCCATCCTCGCTAAGCTCCAGAGGGCCTTCACTATCTTGAAGGATTGGGAAATCTACACTGACAATACCAGGGCTGCCATCAACAAGGATAAGCATCGAATTGCTCACCTTGGCTGAGAAGTTGACTTGAAAAAAGTGGCTTGGTCAAAGCCAAGAATACTATGATCGAGCTGAAAAAGCTCTTATGATATATTTTCTATGTTTTTGTTATGCTCTATTTTGTTCGCTCTCTCATTTTTTTAGAATCTCTAAGGGTATCTCCAATGTAATTTTCAATGTTTTTTTTTCCATATGGGCTTTTTGTAAAGGTTGTGGGACCTTCTAAAACCCTCCTTTTACCCTTTATGATGTGTATGTCCTCCGTGTAGTGATCTCTAAGGTGTCACAAATGTGAGGATGCAATAATGACCTTAGAGTTCATTCATATATAAATGAGACTCTTCCTTAATTTTCCATACATATTAATTTGAGAAACAAACATATGCCAACATAATGAAAGTGCCCAAATTTGAAATTTAATTATTACCCATGTGGAGCACATAAACAACATGGGAGGAGAAGTCATGTATCGTTATTTCTCTAAGGTGTCATAAATGCGAGGATGCAATAATGACCTTAGAGTTCATTCATATATAAATGAGACTCTTCCTTAATTTCCCATGCATGTCAATCGAGAAACAAGCATAGGCCAACATAATGAAAGTGCCCTAATTTGAATCTCGACTATTACACATGTGGAGCACATAAACAACATGGGAGGACAAGACATGCATCGTTCTTGTCCAAGGGCATTGTTCTATTCGAGAGGAAAATACTCAAGGACCAAAGAACAAGAGAACTCGCCCATAAACGTGTAAGGATGACTAAGAAAATTGGAAGTGGTCTGAATGTGTGAATTTGACAAATAGAGGTGACAAATAAATTGTATGGGTCATTAGAAGGAGGAAGTGTGTGTTAGAAGAGCTCAATATGTGTCATTAGTTCAAATATCTCAAAGATTGCCAAAACTAATGTTATCAAGTGCATCATACCAAATTTGGAGTTACTAGAGATGCCTCCCTTTTAAATCGTATTTGTAATGAAATGTAAAATACTAGGTTGAAGAAATAAAAATGTATCCATGTGATTACTATTGAGGGTGTGAAGAGTTGTGAGTGGGATGATATATTGTCCCTTGGGAACATCTACAAGTGAAAACATATGTACATAAATATTGATGTTAATAAAAACTTGAAACTATATGATAATTTGAAAATTTGAAAATCAATGTAATGAATACATCTAATGATATGTGAAATATGATGTCATTATTGAACTTGTTGGAAATTTTCATGGAGTGCACATGCCCTAGATGATATAATTATTGACCGAATGTTCTTGAATGCAAGAAGAGAAAACAAATAATACTATTGAACCACAAAGGTAAATTCCCTGGGTGTCAATCAACCAAACCTGTAAAGGGGGTGGGAACTCTAATACAACATTATTGTATCACTACTTGGCCAAATAAATGAATGAATGTGATCTCTAATACAACATTACAAGGGGTTTTATAGCTAACCCACCAAGGGAAATTAACACGTCCTAGCTATAGAAGTGAACAAATGTTAAACTACTATGATAACTCTTAAAACTAATATGACATGTCAAATGGTCTTAAAACTAAACCTAGGGAAAGAAAGGATACTTTGTTACAGAATGAGAAACATACATGTAATTGAATATTATATTTCTAGTCCAAAAAATAAAAGTGATCCAACTGAAAGTGATATGAATTTGATCCAAAACTGAATGTAAACTCTCAAAAGCATGAAGAATTTCTTTGACCATTGAATTAATCTCTAAACAATGTAGAATGTCTCTAAATAGGGAAGAAAAAAATCATGTAATGTTTATTGAAACTGACGATATCTCTTAACCATGTAAAATGTCTCTAATATGTGTAGAAGTGTATCCCCTAAGCAAAACTCATCTAAATATACTAATAAAAAAGTGTGTATCGATCCTAATTTTGTATTTTTGAAAACTATATCAAACATGTAACATCTATGGAGTGTGATATGAAATACTGATTTAAAAATAATTGACACAGTTTTATCCACAAGCATATTTCTCTATCTTATTGAATATTGAAATACTCTTTTTTATGTAACTAATCAATTAAAAATCCAAGAGGCATAGGTTGTGAAATAAAAGAATGGCAATGGTTCCAAATAGTATACATATCCCCTTAAAAATCAATATACACTAGAATCACGATACCTCAATGTGCATGTTATCATCTGGTAGCTAATGTAGATGTCGTGAACAAGACAAAAATTCAAGAGGGAAAGGGGTAGAAATCAAGTCAAAACTAAGAGGCCAAAAGAATGATAAAGATAAGAACACAAACAATACCAAAATAGAAGAATCGAGGAAGTATCGGTGAACTCAAGAGAGTGATCAATCAAAAACAAACAAATGAACAAGCACCTATGTACAATAATTTGTGTTGCGTAGTCGAGCTAACATAGGGATATGTTAGTAATTATAACATATGATCGTGTCAATGGTATGATCATGCGAAGGTACATGATCAATCGATGCAAATTTCATGCATATTGGGTGGGAAGAAGTGGTTGTATTCTATAAATATCCAAAAATGTTCTTGAGTCATATGATAACCTATATCATGTGCTTTATAAATATGATCGTGTGTATGTTGTGGAGCTCACGTAGTCTTAGGAACTATATGTACTATGACATATAATCTTTTTGTATGACTAGAGATCGCTTGGGTGATATTCATTGATAGGCACAATAGATTGTTGTAAAACTAGCTCAAGGACCTGGAGGAATAGGTGCTACATGTTGGGCTTGAATGTTGGTTATGAAGGTTGTATGATATGTTGTGGAAACAAATTGTCTAGTACTTAAGGATGGAGAGGAATTCCCAAGGAATATTCCAGATAATGATCATTTTATTATCATCTACATATTTAAGCATTGATGTAAAGTGGATGGGATAATTTTCATCTTGTGTATATACAAAGATACCCTAGTAACATTTTAAATGTCTTGATGGCTAGGAAAACTAGGAGCCATGTAGAAATTGTCGTAGGTCCTACCATAAGTGGTCTTACAATGTCCTTAATAGGGTCCTAATGATTTCCATCAAATCCTTTGATCATAATCACCGTACTCAATCGATTCAAAGTGTGGTGTATTCAAGGCTAGGAAAGTCATAGTGCATATGTTTTTGTTTGATCATTTGTCTACCATAATTCTCTATATTGGATGTGAATTGGTGAAAAGTATATATGAATGAAAGCTCACAATAGAAATAGAATCATCATTGGGGATCTCATAATCATCAAATGTAATTGTAGGTCATGGAAGGCACATCCAACATTAGTTTTGTGGAGTAGGGTGCATGCTATTGTTTTGTATTATTATATGAGTGCATTAGATGTTTCATATGATTAATATTCCTAGCTCACACACCATGCCTTTGATCGGAATCATCACACCAATCAATTTAGTGTGGGTGTATTTAAGGATAGCAAGTAAAGTCACAAAGGTGCATGTGTGTTTTTTTTTTTATCATGTGTCTACCATAATTCTTTGTATTAGATGTGAATTAATGAAAAGTATGTATGAATGAAGGCTTGTCCATAGAATCACCATTGGGGATCTCATAGTCATCGAATGTAATAGTGGATCATGGGAGGCATGTCCAACATTGGTTTTATGGAGTAGGGTGCATGATATTGTTTTGTATTATTATATGATTGCATTTGTTTTCATATGATGAATATTTCTTACCCAAACACCATGCTTTCACACACTTCTATTTGATTTGACAAAAAATTTATATAGTGAGATGTAACCAATAATATTATCATGAGCCTTCTCCATGTGAAAGATATCCTTTATAGGATGCACTCATATAAATGTTTTTTTAAAGAAGAGTAACATGGAGGGGCAATAGGGGAGCAGAACCAATTTTGTGATACCTAACTTGGCACCTACGTGACGATCAAATGGTGCCATGTTAGCACTTGAAATTTGTCACATAGTTGAGTTAACATGTATTTAATATACATATTTCGTTTCATGTGTTTATTTGGAGGGAAAGTCACCTTTTGAATTGATTTAAAATATCAAATTTGAAATGCACTAAAAAATGGTTGGACCTAAACTTGTGCATGGGTTATCTAAAAGTTGGAAAGTGATGTGTCACCTTGTGATTGGCTACTTTACATGTTTGTTGGGTACAAGTTGTACAATAATATGTCATTTGTACAACTATTTTTCATTTAAATTTTCTCAAGTTTTGGGTATTCCCTCCTCAAATACCCTCTCAACTATTGAACCCCACTCAACTATTGGATTCTCTCACCTACAAGGACCCGAGGAACACGAGGCAGATGGTGGTAGGCCCAAGCCATACCGCTGCACCCAACCCTCAGTCTACTTGTAGTACTATTGTTATAACATGTCTATCATAGAGCTTTTGTCTATTTCACAAGAGCCTTAATTGTGTCGGGATAGTTCTTATGCTTCGATTATGAATTATGTCATGTAAATTATCAATGCCGACCACATTTAAATAATCTCGATATTCCTTCGCAACCATAGAAGTGAAGAAAAGTTTAGACAAAAATGTCTATATCATCGGAATATATTCTTCATCCTCGTTATCATTTTTGTATCCAAATTTTATAGTGTGTTGGTACCCAAATTGATTCTCCCTCAGAAGCCGAGCAACATCACAAATTTGACAGAAACTTAGAGACAAGCAAATCATATGTGTGTCATTTTGTAGCAGGGGAAGAAATGCAGCTTACTCTTTGTCACTCAGATGCGGAGAAATGGATAGCACCCTCAAGAGGATATGATCTATCCTCACTACTTTATGGTTGTGCCTTTAAACCAGGGTGAGAGGACCCTTTTGTAGACTATTGTTTATGGAGGAGATGGAGATGTCCTTCTTTGCAAAGTTATTAAGAAGACCTTAAAGAAACATGATCAATACAACAAAAATCTAACTCTCACGAGTTGTCACCCTAGATAATGGAGATGTTTTCTAAGCAAGGTTTAGGCTACTAAAGACAATGAAAACCTGATTACTTCTACATGTTTTGGTAATAGAAATTATGCATTTGTACACGCACAGGACAAACAGGGGTAGTACGGATAGGATTGTTTTTTTTTTAATGAATTTTGGCGGGAGGTGAGGTAGAATGAACTTGATTTGCCAGATCTTTGAGAGCTTTTACAAAAATGGAAGGCTTGATCAACAAAATGCTTCAGAATAGCTAAAATGTTCCTTTAACCAGAAGGTGTTCTTCAATGGAGGCCTAGATCAACACATTTTCACACAAACTTTAAGAATCCAAAATGAAGGCTCAAATTGAAAAAACTTAATTGAACATTATCAACCTTTGTTTTATCACGCCTAAGATACCCTCAAAGGCTAACAAACAATCTTATCATCATGCTAGGAGTAAAGTGATTTTAAATTTGTTTATTTCACTATCAAATGAAAGCTCTTTTGATAAATGAAATTGCAAATGCCACCAAACTATCATAAGGATAAGATCTTGTGTGATTCACAAAGATTTCAATGTAAGATTGCAATGGGAACAAGAAAAACTATTTGTAGACATTCAGAAATGAAGAAGACACAATTTTGCTCAAAATCAATATATTAACTCAAATTTGATTAAATTCATCAGCAGGGAAAGTTTTCTAGAACAATCTCTGAGCTTGTCAATGGTTGTACACTTGCAACCACCTTGACATGATCAAATTTAACATAAAAGAAATAAATAGGTTCCTCAGATGGTTTCTCAAAAGATGGGCTCTATCAAACTTTTCTCTTAGGAATTAACTCCCGACCTCTAACACTCCAACCATTTGCATGAAAAATTCATGCAATTTATAACATTTCATCTACAACAGAGTTTTCCCCCCAAAACAAAAAACATTCAAAGCACCATTGCTTGTTATGATTTTGATCGTGATTCCCAGTAATCAGATTTGCAAAAAGTTGTCAGGTGCTCAGAGGGCAAATCTCTTCAAATATTTCAACATTCAATTCTTTCATCTGGTAAATCACTCTTCATCTCATGCGCCAACTACTTCCTCCTCTAATTTGTCGAATCTGGTTTTTTGCGTGCCAAGGAAAGATTGGAAAATCATATCGAATCGATAGTCAGATCACACCTTAATGGTAAAAGACATTTTCAGATCTTCCCTACCAAATCAAGATATCAAATTAATTCTCCTCTTCATTTGGCGTGTAGGAGACATCAAGAAATGATTAAAAACCATAAAAATTCGCATCCCCAGGAGCTTTGGAGCAAAAATGGTAGAAAATCTAGATACAAATGCACAATTGCTTGTTGATTTCCCTTTTGAATTTGGATCGTCCACATGGGAGATCCAAGTTAAAATGGGCCTAGGGGTTTCTTTTTACTTTTACACCTTTTGGGAAAAATGCAAAATTTCTCATTTTGCTCCGCCCCTCCGCCTTTGAAAAATGGGCTTGACATGTGTCCCAATGTGGGTCCCAGTGGAATCGCGGCTCGATTATGCTATTTTACTCATTTTTTTGGAAAAAAAGAAAATTTTCCAAATTTTCCCTACGCAGCTCCACCCTTCCGCCTTTAGCTTCTAATGTGGGTCCCAACGGAACGCGCTTCCTTTTACACTTTAACCCCTTTTTTCATAAAAGGAAAATTTTCCAAATTTCCCCTGAAAGTCCGCACCTCCGCCATTGACTTTTCAAAGCAAATTTTGACTATTCTCTGTTGGGCTCATGGGTCATTTTGATGACTTTAATCTTTTTTACAATAAGGGGTAAAAAAATTCCAAGTTGCCTCCGATGGCCCGCCTTTTGACTTTTCAAATTGCCACGTGTCTCAATGGCGCATTTTGAGATGGTCCCCCAAAGTAGAGACCCCAAACAAGCGGGCTCAACACATGTCTTAGTCCGGAAAAGTTTGTTAAAAAGTTGAAGGTTCAATGGAAGGCGCCATGTGTCTGAGGTCCAGTCTCCTTGGCCGTTGAAAAGTCCAAGCAAAAGGGCAGAGTGAGCAGAAGCCTCCAATTGTCCTCCTAGTGCACTTCTTCAAAATAAAATTCAGGGGCCGGTCCCAAACATGCATGGTCCTTCCATGTGTCCCAACCCCTTTAGGAATTTTCTTTAAAAAGTCTAAGTAAGGGAAGGCTCCCGGCGGAAACCTCCACGTGTCTCCCTATCACAATTGTTAAGGTGGGACCCTGAGGCAGATCCTTAAATGAGCGTCAACCCACCACGTGTCCATGGCCCGCCAAAACTATACCGGCTGCATGAAAAATTTTTCTAAGTCTAGGAAAAGCAGTGGAATCCTCCACGTGTCCCCGGCGCAACTCCAAGGCCAAACCAAAAGGTGAATCTTCAAATGAGCACGTCCTCCACGTGGACAAGTTTTGGGTTGAAGCGATCCAGAGTTTTTAGAGTGCCCCACCGAGCCACATCCAACCAAAAGGACCATGTTTCCACTGATGCAGAGATGTAAATTTGATGGGAAAAACACACCCGTCAAACCGTAAAAATGCAGGGAAACCACCGTTTGAGCCCGGAGATGAAATTTTCTTCAAGGACAAAGAATTTGGAAATGTTATAAGGTTCAAACATGATCCTCCAGAGCTACATCCATTCACATTTCTTTAGGTATTTGGGACAAAAAGTGACTAGGGACAACAACACACGACTATGGAAAACGGAAGGAAAGGAACAACCCGAGTTTTACGCCCAATTTACAGACACCTTCAGATGGACAGAGAAACAAAAAAACAAATTCTGGATCTTTAAGTGATCTTCGACCAAGGAAGGGACTGATCATGGCAACCAAATGGAGGACAAAGTCTTCAAGCACCAACACGGGGAGAAAAAAACGTGACAAAGGCCGCAAACTGAGGGATTTTAATGACAAACGGGGTGAGACTAATTTGAGCACCAACATAGTGGATGTATCTTCTTGTGATTTCATTATATTAACCTCTTTTGTCTCACATATATAATATTGTTTAATGGTTATAATGATTTGACTTGTTTAATATCATCGGTGGTTTCTATACCTCGGTGGAGATTTTATTGTTTTTATTTCTGGTCTCACCTATCTCTTCCACAGATTGACCCAGTTTCTCGAACTCGGAAATTTCTTAATGATATATCAGAAAATCAGCATCCACCTATTCAAATAGTTGATATTTGCCTCATTTACTATACAAATCTATTGGAAATGATGCTATTTTCAATTGTTAAGGCTACTTCGTAAATTCCATCTATTGTTCCCTAGCTAAGGTATTAATATATTAGTATTATTAACCCTGTTTCATGATTGTACAGCTAAATCTACATATATGGTAGCAAATTATTAATTTTCACAAGAATCACTTATGACAAGTACAATTCTATCTAATATGAAACCATTTAGAAATGAATAAATCCTACATAATAAATTGTGCATTTAGTGAACGGAAATTTGATTGTCTATCTGTTCAAATGAATTTGTCATTACTTAAAGCTTATTTAGTTGTTGGAGCTCCCACTGTAATATACAGTATAGAACATTTTCATAACCAATGTAAAACCATCTTTATAGTAAAAGGAGAAATTATCATTCTATTTTGAAATTTGAGATAATCATTCATTTCCATTCCACACAACTTTCCTAGCATCAGTTAATTACATAGCCATTATCTTTACCTACAAATAAAACCACAGTTATCAAACATGCTAGAAAGATGCAATCAGATCTGTCAAAGGGGAGTCAATTTGCTGCCATAACTAATTCAAAGCAACACAACTAGATAATTAACAGTTTACTAGGTTTTTCTAACAAATGTAACAACACTCAATACATTTGGCTATGTTGACAATCAATAACGAATAAAAAAATGAGAGTTAAAGGGTTATTTCATTCCTTAAAAAATCTAGGGAAGCACATGTTGAAATTTGGAGTAAGTGGGGTATATTAAACCAAAATAAAAACCTTCAAAATTGGGCCCCACATATTCTTACCATATTTTGGTGAAATGGAGAAATCTATTTTAGTAGTTTATCGGCTTGAATACTAGAAAAAAAACGGAGTCGCAACAGGTACATTATTGGGATTTTCTGACATAGTCCTGGTGAATCACTCTAGGGAAACCTTCCTCTTGTGCTCTCACAAAACCTTAAAAGCTTGGACTCAAAAGGCTACTAAAAATTTAATAACCTGCCACTTTTTTGTAATCCAACCTCCAAATTTAATGGAAGTTTCACGAAATCATTCAATTGAGCATTACCCTTTTTAAAGAGGTGCTCACTGCTGCCTCTCGCTGATAGATGGTGGAACAGAACCACCCTGGCAGTGTTACAAAAGACTGGTGGTTTTGCCTGTGGTGGATGGAAAACTCAAGTAACACCCAAAATTCTACTTTTTACCACATGGGCCAGTTTGTACAAGACCTTTGGGACTCCAAGAGGTGCATGGGAAGGAATTACATGAGAGATTCAAAGACATAGATAAAGAGTTGGAGTCAATTTGGAAAGGGTAGGAGCTAAGAAGAACAAGCTCAATTTTCAGAGAACAGAGGAGATCAACTCAGAGAGGATGACAGCAGAGCCAAGGGGCTGAAAGAGTGAAGTTTTTATATTTTAATCAGTCATTGGACTGAGGGGTAGACTTCCTCAAACTCTATAGGGGTGGGAAGTGTGTATATTTTGCTTTTACATTTCTAAATGTTGTTGTAATGCTACTAAAGATCAATAAAGAGTGTGGTTGTTCCAGAACTGTGTCCTGCGCTTGTGTCAGTCCTTGAATGTGGGTTGCGAGTCCTAAGCTGGGGATTTTGGCAGCCATTTACTTGGCCCCCTCATTCCCATCTGTATCATTTGATATCAGAGCAAGGATTGCCTTGCTGGGCTGAGTGTGTGGGGCACTTATTGATTCATTTGCAAGTTGTGAAAGAGAAGTTTGTTGGTTGTAAAGATATGGCACACATAGGAGTATCTCTTCTGGAGGAAGAGCAAGAGCACCAAGAGTACCTAGAGTTGCAGACCGACAGTGATGCTACGAAGAATCCAAGTGCGATTAGATGCTATGGAGAATGTACAAAGAAGAAGAGCAACAGTTATTGATGAAAGTGATAATGATGAAGAATTTCAAGAGATTCAAGAAAGATACGTTAGAGATGCACACAAAGAAAAACTTTGAGAACCATTGCAAGGCTAGGAAGTGAACCAAAGATGGATACCCCAAGCGATGGTGGAAGCTTGAGCCCTGAGGATCTTATTGACTGGATCACAAAACTGGAAAAGTATTTTGAGTATGAGTCCATGGAGGATTCGAAGAGAGTCAAGTTTGTTTGTACAAAGGTGAAGGGCCATGCATCCTTGTGGTGAGATCATGTGTAGTTAGAGAGACATAGCAGGAAAACCAATAAAAAAACTTGGGACCTAATGGTTGCAAAGTTGAAAGGCAAGTTCTTGCTTTTGGGTTATCAATTCAGCTTATTGAAGAAGTTGCAAAACTTGAGGCAGAAGGAGATGAATGTGAAATACTACACGAAGGAGTTTTATAGACTCACAATTAGAGTTGGTCAAATTGACGCAGATAAGAAAAGACATCAAGATATGTTAATGGACTTAGTCTTTCAATTCAAGATGAGAGTGAAATGTTTCCATTGAAGTCGGTAGAAGAGGCCTATCAATGTGCATTAAAGGTGGAAGAGAAGTTCACTAGAAGGCAGCATAAGAGACCCTAGAGGTAGATGAAGGTTTTCAAAACCAACTCATGAAGGGGAAGCAAGCTCTTCTCAAAATTAGAATCAAGCACAAAGAGGAAGGGGTATTCTTCTAGAGGAAGAGGATATTGGTAGAGAAACAGAGAATTCTTGAGAAAGTGTTTTGAATGTGGAGAGTATGTTGAACATAAAGCAGTTGAGTGTCCTAAAGCATTTTGGAACAACAAGTAAGAAAGCTGAAGCAAGAATTCATGTTGCTCTTGCAGATGGGGAGAGTGTTGGTTATCAAATATGTACATCAGACCTTGAGCGCAGTGAAGCTCTGTTGATGAAGAGAGTGCTGATAAAACCAAGGAAGCGGATGAATGGACAAAGAAAGCATCTTGTCCGGACATATGCAAAGAGGGAGGTCAGTGTTGTAAGGTTGTGATTGATAGTGGTAGCACAAATAACTTAGTTGCTGATGAGATGATAGAAAAGATTGGGTTGAAAAGATTGGTGGATCCCAATCCATACCGGGTGATATTAGGTTGCAGACATGAAGGAGCAATGTAGGGTGAATTTTTGGATTGGGGCTTAGAAAAATGAAATTGTGTGTGACATAATTCCCATGGATGTTTGCCATATGTTGCAGGGTCAACCATGACAGTATGAAGGAAGGTCGTGCATGATGAGGAAGCAAACACTTACAGAACTGAGAAGGATGGCAGAAGGTTCCCATTGAGCCCATAGAAGGATAGGGGAGAAGAAGCAGAAGTAAGCAATTATTGAAGGAAGTAAAGAGGGAGAAGATGTGTTTGGATTTCAATCCTAAACCCACGGAGGTTGGAAGAAGATGGAAGAAAGAAGAGAGTGAAGAAGAAGAAATTCCACAGGAAGTGAGTACTTTGTCGCATGGATATGTTTATATTATTCCTATTGGATGGATTGCCTCTTGTGAGAAGCATTAGCCATCATATGGATCCAATGCTTGGATCAAGTTTGACTAGTAAGGCAATGTATAACATGACTCCCATGGAAAATGAAGAGGTGAAGTGACAAGTGAATGAGCTATTGGAGAATGGTTTGATAAGAGAAAGTTTGAGCCTGTGTGCAGTTCCAATAGTATTGGCACCTAAGAAGGGTGGAGAATGGTAGATGTGTACAAATTCACATGCTATAAACAAGATAACTATCAAATATAGATTTCCATTGCCAAGAATGGATGATTTGATGAACTATTTGAGTGGAGCAAGATACTTCACCAAGCTGTTTTTGAAGAGATGGTAACATCAAATTCATATTAGAGAAGGGACTGAATGGAAAACCACATTCAAAATGAATGATGGGTTGTATGAGTGGCTTGTTATGCCATTCAGGTTGTCAAATGCTCCAAGTACATTCATGAGACTCATGAATGAAGTGCTGAAAACTTACTTTGGTAAATTTGTAATTGTCTACTTCAATGATATTTTGATTCTTAGTAGAAGTAAAGAAGGGTATTTGTTGCATTTGAGTTTGGGGTTGGAAAGACTGAAAGAGAAGTTGCTACTCAACTCAAATAAGTGTAGCTTCATGGAGGAGGTGCTGATATATTTGGGGTTTGTAGTCTCAATCGAAGGATTGGAGATGGATCTGAAGAAAGTAAAAGCCATAGTTGAATGGCCATCACCTAGAACAATGTTTGAATCCTCAAACTTCCATGGGTTAGCAAGTTTCTATAGGAAATTCATTAGAAACTTCAGCTTTATATGTGCTCCTAGTACAGAGACTATGAGAGGTGATACAAACAAGTTTGAGTGAATTGTTGCAGTAGAGGAGAGTTTTAGTTTTTGAAGAAGAATGTAACAAAATAGCTGTTATTAGTATTGCTGGATTTCAATAAAGTCTTCCAAGCAGATTGTGATGCAAGTGGGACAGCCATAGTAGCAGTTTTGAACTGAGAAGGTAAGCCCATTGTTTACTTTAGTGAAAAGTCGAAGGAAGAAAAGTGTAAGTATTTGATCTATGACCAAGAATTTTATGCTATGCTACATTCTCTCAAGAGGTGGGGCATTATTTGTTGCCTAGAGAGTTCATGTTGTAGAAGAATCACCAAGCACTACAATTTATAAACAGCCAAGGTAAGTTAAGTTAAAAGCAAATGAAGTAGGTTGAGTTTCTTCAAAGTTATTCTTTTGTTTTGAAGCATAGGATTGGTAAATGCAATAAACTTGCAAATGCTTTAAGTAGGAGAGTATCTTGTGATAAAAGAGATGAGAGTCGATGTCATTGGGTTTCACACAATGAAGGGTTTGCATGAGGACTTTGATTTTAGAGATGCATGGACAACATGCATGAATCCAACTAGCATGCATAGAACTCCACGGATGAAACATTTTTTTTTGCAGGATGGATTGTTGTTCAGGGGGACAATGGTTGTGCATACCAAGAAGTTCCATGAGAGAGAACTTAATACGAGAGAAGCATAGTGGAGGCCTTGCAGGTCATTTGGTGTGATAAAACACTAGTACATCTGAATGCGAGTTGACAACACCTTGTCTTTTACTCTTACTAATGATTTCTCTTTGCATCTCATTCGCGCACTAATCTCCTTAAGTGTGTGCCTTAAGGGAGTATTGGGAACGAGCAGATAGGTTAGCTATCTTGGGAGAGAGTCATTGTGTGCCCCATGTGATTTAGATCATCCTAACATGCCTTACTACCCCTTTACTACCTCCTTTGCTATCCTATTTCTACCCTCTTACAACTACCTCCACACCTATCTACAACACCTTCACATTTGCTCCCAAGTGTTTTCTCAACCTCCACCTCCTTTCCCCTCTAGGACCCTCATGCCAACAATTGCTAGCCTACAACATCGAAACTCGTCAATACCGTCTGGTATGACTATCTGCTACTCAATTGCATCGACCATGGTCGATGTTGTCGATTGAGAGAGTTAGTAACTTCGGGTTATGATCCCTTAAAAATAGGTGTTGTTGAGGTCATTTCTCATATACATCATATCATCACATATCAGCCTTCCTACGTTCGCTGAGCTGATCTTAAATGTCTTAAAAGTTTAAAGGAGCTTACACTTGGTAGTCCACTTTAGAGCATTGGGTTATTAGGAGCCACAAGAATAGGAACTGCACCAACAAGGTTTGTCAAGTCTTTGGAGTTCCCAACTTTGGTCTATTTAGGTCTCCCTGTTTATCCCTCTTGTGATGCACCCACAACAACACTCTCATGTAAGGTGTTGCTAACCCGAGTGTGGTTAATGTGACAATAGTGTCTTCAAAAGGTAAGTATCCCTAACCTTTCCTTTTCCTTTACATTTGGTTTGATTGATTGTGATTGATGTATCATGTATTAGACTAGGATAGAGTAGCACAGTCTTTGTCTAAAGCATTATTCTTATTATCAAACATTGTCTCCCATCCCTACTTGTCTCTCACAATCCTAGTTTAGACATCTTATATGCACTTGCTTATTACCTTCATTCTTACAACCTAGGATCCTAGTAAGACTCCCCTATCTTAGTCATACACCTAGAATAGAGAGTGGATCATTGTCTTCCAGTCCATGACTCATACATCTCTTGGTTTATATTGTGGCTTATGTGTTGGCCCTAGAATGGTCTTCTATTTATATCCTAATCTATATTATTGAAAACAGAGGATAATCATACTCGACACTCTTAGGCCACATACAAGAGTTACTATTGGCCACCAATGAGCTTGGATGTGAAGAAATTCGTGCAAGGAAGTAGAGTTTTCCAATATCGAAAAGTCAAAAATCAGAATACAGGTTTATATCAGCCTTTGCCAACTCCGAAAGGCCACGGGAGTAGATGAGCATGGGTTTTGTTCTTGGGCTGCCAAGAACTCAAAAAGGTAATGATTCTATCTTTGTAGTTGATAGATTTTCTAAAATGGCACACTTCATAGCTTGTAAGAAGACAAGTGATGCCACACATATTGCAAATTTGTTCTTCAAGGAAGTGGTAAGATTGCATGGCTTACCAAAGAGCATAGTGTTAGATAGAGATACAGTGTTTTTGGGCACTTTTGGAGAACATTGTGGAGGAAGTTGGGAACAAGATTGGACTTCAGCTCTGCATATCATCCTCAAATGGATGGATAAATCATAAACCAAAGTAGTGAACCAAAGTCTTGGTAATTTGCTAAGATGTTTGGTGAGAGACAAACCTAAACAATGGGATATGACATTGGCACAAGCTGAGTTTGCATACAACAACTCAGTCAACATAAGTACAACAACTAGCCCATTTCAAATTGTGTATCATTGCAGCCCTAGAGGCGTGAGTGAGGTGAGAAGCACTATTGAGATGAGTAGAAGTGCTGAAGCGAATATTTTGCAACGTGCATACATGCAGTGCATAGAAAAGTGAAAAAGAAGCTTGAAGAGAGAAAGACGAAGTACAAAAAGAGCTGATCAGTCAAGAAGAGAGCTGGATTTCCAAGTTGGTGACTTGGTTTTGGCACATTTGCATAAGGAGAGGTTCCCTAAAGGAACATACAACAAGCTCAAGTGGAAAAAGATTGGGCCTTGCAGAGTTTTGAGAAGATTTTCAGTGAATGCATATGAAATTGAGCTAATACATGGGGTGGATATCTCACCTATCTTCAACATAGCAGATTTGTACCCTTACTTTGAGGGACAAACAAGTGTTGAAGTTGAAGGTTCAGATTCTAAAAGAGCTGATTGGAAACAATAGTTCCCTGAGAAGGCTAGAGAAGAGATTCAGAAATTATTGAATGAGAAAACAATAAATGGACAAGGGAAAAGGAGTACAGAGAGTACTTGGTCAAGTAGAAGAATAGGAAAGTTGAAGATGCAACTTGGATGAGTCCATCCAAAGTTGCCAAGTACAGAAATACCGTTGAGGAGATCGTAGAGAGTTCATGAACAGTTTTATTACCCTAGGTGTATGATGCAAGAGCATCCAAGTCCATGAACAATCTTGCATCAACCAAAACCATGGGTTGGGTTTCTCTTGTGAACGAATGTTGTGTTTATGCAACTTGTTGGCCTAATAACAAGGTCATGCATGTGGAGGAAGCATGTACAACAGTCTGGAAGCATCACTGAAAGCTCAGAATAATGCCAGAACAAAGGAAAAGGGATCAGAAGACAATTTCAACCATTCCCCATAGGTTAAGTACCTCTTTGTTAGGCAATGGCGAAATTGTTGTTAACAAAAAGTCATGGTTTCTTAAGTATCGCAACGAGATTACTAGTTTGCACAAAGCGGTGGTTTCAAAACTGCCCTGGTGACCTGCCGATCTGCTAAGATCAGTGGATTTTCCAGAGGATGGAAAACTTGAGTAATGCCCAGAATTTTGAATGTTCCCACATGTGCCAGTTTTTAAAGAATTTTGGACTCCAAGAGGTGATTGGGAGGGTGGCAAATGAGAGATTTGAATTCAAAGGGAAATGAAGAGTTGGGGTGAGTTTGGAAAGAGTGGGAGCTAAGCAAAACAAGCTCAGTTTTCAGAGGACTCCGAGTTAGAGAGCAGAACGGAGGAGATTAACTCAGAGAGGGATGACATCGAAGCCAAGGGCCTCCAAGAGTGATGTTTTTATGTTGTAAATTGTAATCAGTCATTGGACCAAGAGGTAGACTTCCTCATGGTATATAGGGGTGAGAAGTGTGTTTATTTTGATTTTACATCTCTGAAGGTTGTTGTAATGCTGTTGAAGATCAAGACAGAGAAGTTGGTTGTTCCAGTTGTGCTTGTGTCAGTCCTTTGAGTGTGGGTTGTGAGTCCTAAACTGGGAAGTTAGGAAGTTATTTACTTGGTCCCCTCATTCCCATCTGCATCAATAGACTTTTGAACCTATTTTTTTCACCATGGCCCAATAAAGACTTGTTCATAGCCCTATTGTATTATGAGGAAAAATGAGTCTAGCATTTTCACAACAAACCTCAGATTTACTGTCAGTTTCTATATTTTGCATATGGGTTGTCAAATAATGCAAATGGTCTGGTCGCTATTAAAGGTGTTGTACTGAAGAGGGGAGAAAGCATTGCCAGGTGGAGAAGCACAGACACAACTGAATATTCGCCATGCACTTAAAACACCACATATTGACAGATCTAGAATGAATCACAAATGAACCATAACAGCAAAAATAGTAAATTTTCACTTTTAAATTAAACTCACAAAATTTTAGATGGGCTAAATGCTGAAGAAATTATAAAACAGGAATCAGAATTGGATATAACATTAGGAAAGGATTGATGCATAGGAAATATATGAAATTGTAACAATAATTTTACTAATCTTTATGTTATAGACATGAAAATCTTGAAGGATTAGACCAACAGCTATGTATTTACCTCTTGCTTTCTAACTTCCTACCAACGTACAAATAATCATATAATCAAGCACAAGAAACAGAATCCTTTACCTTCTATTTATTATGGCTAAGAGGCTTCAAAATGTAACAGTGAAAGTGTATAGAGAGTTAAGCTCTGTGGTTTGAACCATAGGTGACAGACCCTAATGAATCCAATGATGTATACTACAGCTCAAGATAACACACTATGTTCAAGCTTCCTTGATTCCGTTGCACCACTAGAGTAGTTGGTGTGATATTTGATGAAAGCACATAATAGGTCCTGACTATTTATGGCATTGGCTCTGGTGATAATGTGAACCACATGAGGCAGTTCTGTGCTGCTGCAAACCATAGAAAATGGTTGGACGTTACCACAGACTAACGGATTGAGCTTGGTGGTACAGTTGGTGATAGATTTGGAGGTCCCACTCAGATCAGTTGTTATTGAGAAATATCTGGAAATTCTCATTTAAATTGCCAGCAATGCTGAGAAGGGATTGAAAGGTTGTTTTGTGCCTTAAAAAGTCTGAAATTGCAAAGAAAATTTGAGAACGCTGCTGTTGTAATTGAACAAGGATCGGGATTTTTTAATAGAAATTATTATGACTATGAAGATTGTACTTCAAAGCAGTCAACTCCACCCAAAGCAATCTCCATCAATACGATGTGTTCCCATTTCATATACAAATGAGCTACAAGGTTCAGAGTCCCTACTTTAGTCTTTCACATAACAAAAGGCCAAGCATTTTAATTAAGACCAAAACATGTTAATCACTTAAAATGTTTGCAAACTCAATCCAGATATTTCATTGAAACTTTTTATATCATACCGAAGGGAATATGCATGGTAAAATGTGCGATTTCGACAATAAATGCTAAAATACTTTCCTTGAAGCATTACTAAATGCTATATAAAGTAAAGTAATGTGTGACTTTTACAATTCTAATCCCATCACTAATATTGAAAGAATACAGGGAGCAGATACAAATACTAATTAATTATTAGGATGCCGAAGCTCAAGGGTTGGTTGTGAAGAAATTCTCCAGCAAGGGATACACATTGGCCACGAATACCAGGCAATCCACTTGACCTATGGATTGCACCTAATCATGGGAGGAATCATCTCGGATTAGCAAACACTTAAAGCCTAATAATCTAAACTTTGCCCATCACACAAGAGGGCTTGCCCCAGCCAATTTGTCATCGGCTCAAAGGACCAAAATAACGGTAAGGCTGAATATAATTCCCACTGAAACATAGTCATTATAGGTGCCAGGTAGATGCAAATTGTAGCTTGGTATCTCTTTTGTGGGCTGGTGCATCTATGTTGCTAGTACATTGCCAACTTACCCACTTGACACCCTATTTTCTCATCTACTAGTGGTTAGAAGTTATTTTAACCAGAGTAGAAGTAATGGCTTCAAAGTTTGAACTTTGCTATGCATATTTCTCAGAGTAAACAAGTTCAATTTTGACTGGTAAAGAGAATTCACGTATTACTTTTTTAAAAGCAGAGAAAACCAGAATAATTGCAACTCGGTTAGAAACGCTTTTGACTTGTCAGAATATCGCAAACATATTATAGGCCAAAGTTGTAGTAGATGTAACAAAAACCTATATAAATACCTTAAATCATATAGCAGTTAGGACTGACCCTCTGCGAGTTAATTCTCCAAACTCAACAAAATGTTAAGTTGTGTGAGCTGTAAAATGGCAACAAAGATGAGAAATGAAGCCCCTATTTGTTGCCTTGATTGCTGAAGTTTCTAAGGGCATTGAATGTTCTTCTATGGTTAAAGCAACTCGGGTGCCTAAAATATCAATCTATCAGGCTTGAAGCACTCTTCAACAAGTCCTTTAAAAATCATCCATGTTTAGTGCTCCCAAACACAACTTCCACGAAAAACCCAGCTAATTGCAAGTGAGTAAAATCAATTCAAAGTCACGTAAAGAGACTACATTGTTCTCACAATGGTTTTGAGTTAGCCAATGCTTAATAACAAAATAATCTTAATTCGTTGATAAGCACAATGTCTGAGAACTGTTCAGAAAACAATATTGCATCCGAAACCTACAGCAATATAATTTTAGAGTGGCGGTAATATACATCATCAAAGGAAACTAAAGAAGGAAAAAAATAACAAATTTCATTTGCTATTGAAATATTTTTTTGGGTCTATGGGATTTAATAGACAAAATTGTGCACAAGATGTAACTATATCCTTGTTTTCCTGAAAGTAGTGATTTGTGCTACAAGACAGGTGTTTCGCCTACATCTTAGGCCTGCCTTCTCTTTAAGCATATTGAGCGTAAACAAATAATTTTTTTCCTATTCATGGGTGCTACTGCTAAATGAGGTGAATCCTGCAGAAACCTATAAAAGCAGTCATCTGAGACTTCCAATGTCAGTGGGATGGTAGAGGCCATAATCTGAGCAGCTAGTGCATATCCTCCAAACCATGCTAAAACACAAGCACCTAACAGGCACAGGGCATCTGTCATCCTCTGCTCCAACCAGGTAGGGAAAACCTTGTTTGTGAATCTGTTGAGATTTACCATTTGTAAGGCGGAGGTGATTCTTCCTGTGATTAAGTGTGATTCCTGGGTCACCAGGATTGGTGGGCCTTGAGAGATTGACACATATCCCTTGCTTAGAAGTTTTCCACCCAAAATAAGAATTTGGGCATGCTAATAAGTGTAGATTGGGGTTTGAAACCTGAGCCTTAACCAAAAAAAAACTATACATCAAATTTGGCCAACTCAACACCATATCAATAATGAATTAAGTCTTATGGGAAATGTTCATATTTGTTGTATACCAACACATAACATTTATGATCTATCTGGATTGAATTTGACGATTGTACTGATCCATGTGACACATAACAAAATGCCGACAACTAGATACATTACTTTTAGTATTGTATTGCACTTGGGTTTGAGCACCTCCTCTAGGGTTTTAAAAGGAGAGAATTGTTTACATTTCCTATTTTAGGAATACATTGCAATGAGTTTGTGATGACGAGATCAAGGCTTAATTTCTAAGCAGAACTTATTAGGATGTCTGAGTTCTAAAGCTCGGCTCTGAAGAAACTTTCTGTAAGGGGTATGCAATATGTACCAATCACTGCATGTGTTGTCAAGAGAATGATAAAAGCCCAATAATTTCATTACTCTCACATTTTGCAAGAGGTTTTCCATAAATGTTTTGGTGATGACTTGAAACATTTCAACTCATACAAACCCACATCCAAAAATTGAAGGTAAGGTGAATTGTACTCTGGGTGTGGGTTGGCAAGGTTCAGTTTGGCTTGGTCGTGAGACTGAAACCCATGGATACAAAATAATATAAAAAACAATATATAAACTATACATGGAATGAAATCCCTGATTTTAATTCCACAGGGGGTCTCTCATAGGCCAAATTGGCACCTGGCTTGGCCGTGACATAAAAATAACCTTTACCTTACAGAACCATAATTATTCTAAAGACCATGTTCTATGGTATCAAACACACTGCAAACCACAATTATTTCAGAGGCCCACCATTTATTCTTTCTTGAAGTTACCAATACACATCAGTCATGAGAGCATCCCTGCTAATGAAGTACACTGCTTCAAACTAAAACCAAATGAACATACGGTAAGAGGGGGACCTGATAGTCATAATAAATATACATTATATGTTTGAAATGTAACCAATACCGTCATATATAGACCTCTTCAACCTCTCATGGGGGTTTTGGTTACTTTGCCATTGGAATCAACAAATACCCTAACACGATTTCTATTATAGTCAGCTGTAAGAAAGGAGCTTTCCCGAACTATCACAACTCTCAAGCCTCGGTTTTCTGATTCAATTTTCTGCTTGGCATCCTCCCCTGACAAGCCCACAACATCTGCCCATGTCCTGAGTGGAGCAGTGTTCACTTCAAACAGTTTGGTCAGTTGCTCTTCGCTGGGCTGGCCTGTAACAACATAAATCACAAGTGAACTTTATGTAGTTATATATAAATAATGTATATATTTAATTATGGACATATGCATTCTGACCTGTAACAACATAAATTACAAATCCTCTCCATGTGAATACATATATACAGTTTATACCTAACTATGGGTGTTTAATTTTTGACCTGTATCTATTCTGAATTGTAACAACATAAATAACAAATAATCCCTATGTGGGTACAAAATTGTAAATATACACTGTATATATTTATGGATATGAATTTTGACCTGTAACAACATAAATCACAAATCCGCCCTATATGAATGCATATATACCGTGTGTATATCTCGCTATGATATTTAATTTGACATGTATATATTCTGAACTATAGCAGCAAAAATCACAAATAATTATGCATATGAATTCTGAATTGTAACAACATAAATAACAAATAATCCCTATGTGGGTGCAAAATTGTAAATATACACTGTATATATTTATGGATATGAATTTTGACCTGTAACAACATAAATCACAAATCCGCCTTATATGAATGCATATATACCGTGTGTATATCTCGCTACGATATTTAATTTGACATGTATATATTCTGAACTATAGCAGCGAAAATCACAAATAATTATTATGCATATGAATTCTGAATTGTAACAACATAAATAACAAATAATCCCTATGTGGGTGCAAAATTGTAAATATACACTGTATATATTTATGGATATGAATTTTGACCTGTAACAACATAAATCACAAATCCGCCCTATATGAATGCATATATATCGTGTGTATATCTCGCTATGATATTTAATTTGACATGTAAATATTCTAAACTATAGCAGAAAAAATGACAAATAATTATGCATATGAATTCTGACTTGTAACAACAATAATCACAAATCCTCCCTCTGTGGATGCATATACAGTGTGTATATCTGGATATGGATATTTAATTTTGCCTGTATATATTCTGAAGTTGAACTGTACCTGTATATATGTGGGTGTATATAGTCAGTTCATTTTTTTACGGATATGAATTCCGACCTCTAACAACATATAATTTAAATTACAAACCCTCCTATGTGGATGCATATTGATATTTATACAGTGTGTATATTTAACTATGGGTATTTAATTTGGCCTCTATATATTCTGAACTGTAACGTCATAAATCACAAATCCTCTTTATGGACGTGTATATATTTATGGGTATCTATTTTGATCTGTAACAACATAAATCACAAATCCTACCTTTGTAGATCCATATATACAGTGTATACCTTGCTAGGGGTATTCGATCCAACATCTATATATTCTGAACTGTAACAACATAAATGGGAAGGGGTGTATAGATTTATACTCTGATTAATATCAACATAATTCACAAATCCTACTTATAAGGATGCATACAAACAGTATTTACATATCTCTAACTATGGGTATATGTTCTGATTAAAAACACCATCAATTTCAACACTAAAAATATAGTGCTCTCCAGTTTGCAGAAGAATATAAAAACATACCGAGGGGTTGTTTGCTTTGTCCGACATTCAGCTGTGACAGATGTTTGTCTTCTGCCATGGCTTCACTCTGCAGTAGGTATTGCTGGAAGTGGATATGAAAAGGAACAGATTTCTTCAGAAGTTTTTGAATGCAATTCCCGGAGGATGTGTGAAGTGGATTGTGTTTATAAGTAGATTTTGTTTGGAATCGGTCCACGATATGCGTGGTTTTCAATGTTGAATGGCTGAGTTCCCAGAGTTTGGTTTTAGTTTGAGACTTGCTTGCGCACGTATACAATGAGACAGCCGACGGTATCCCTGTTGAGCAGTTTCGCCAGCTGTCAGTTGCTGGTGATTTTGGAGTTTTCTGGTTGAGCTGCTCCAAAAAGTCGTTTATGAATCGCTGCAGCGTTTCTATTGGCTCCTCCATTCCAGCACCCCCTGGATCTGTCCGAGGCCCTTGAGATGATCGCTAGACCGTAAATATGTGTACATGTGTTTTTCATTTACTTCTTTTAAAATATGGTCTTACTAATATGAATGAATGAATGATTTTAATTTAATCAAATACACTAAAGAGACTCGTCCAAAACTGCTACTTCTACTTTTTCTCGATTTCTTTGCTAATCTTGAGCCTTCTATTATGGATTTTAGTCAAGTAATTTGTTGTTTTTGCAATCTTATCCTCTTCAAACAAGGTTGTGAGAGCTTCTGTTTTTAAAAAATCAAAGCATAGCTACTTTGAATGTCCTCATATGCTACACACTCCATTAGGAAATGTCATTCTGTTTCCACAAAACCTGACCTGCAAAACCGGCAAACTCTTTCAGACCATTCCTCTTTCGGCGTTGTCCATCTTCCTATTTCAAATCGAGATGATGTGAACTAGTTTTCAGTTGGGCAATTAACATTTTAGCTTTCCACTTTATTTCCGCCTCCATATAGTGTTTTTGCTCATGATCACATGTGGGATTAAAGTTCTTGACATAATATTCTCTTTTTCTTCCCAGTTGTTTCATCCACATGGTACATTTTGACTTTCTCTCTCACATACTTTTTGATATCCCCATTAGTGTTAGGACATCCTGCATGCTAATTCCCCATTTCTTCATCCACTTTTCTAATTGCTTCATCCAAGTGCACTTCCTTCTATTCAACTTTTCTTCCACTTGCTATCTTGGGCCACCGAGAGACCGTCCATGCTTTCCACTTTCTTCAAGTACCCCAAAATCCAAATCAAAGTTGTCGCCTCCATCGGGAAGGCCCTAGCTTCAAGCAAGAATGATCTCGTAAGGAACTATGGATTTTATTTTGAAGCTACTTGTGATAAAATGTTTTTGTAACCTTTCTATTTGTCTCCATTTCACCACCGACGTGTTGCTGCCCCAAACTTCACAACCATATAAAACCACCGGAGTAACAAGCAACCCAAAAAGAGTCAACTTGGTTTTCCAATCCCACAATTTTGTTGATCTGCATCTGTTTTGGAGCATATATAAAGCTTTCCATCCCCCTTGTATCCTCTTAGCTCTACAGGCCTCCCAACTAAGATTACTATGAAAGTCAAGACCCAAATACTTGTAATCATTTACCACTTGCAAGGGACCACCTTCGAACTCAAAATTTATTTGCCTTGGTTTTCTTCTTAAAGTAAAAATCATGATTTTGGTTTTACTCATGTTCACCTGCATCCCCACCTCTTTACAGAATAATTCCAGAGCTCTCAAGTGTTCTTGCAATCCATGCGTTGTTTTAGCCATTAGGATAAGGTCATCAACATAAAGCAACAATTTTACCACATAAGAAGCTAGGTGGACTCCACTCCCACCCATCGTGTCAATCCACTCCTCTAACTTGTCTATGTATAGCCCAAACAAAGTGGGAGATAGAGGACATCCCTGCTTGACCTCGATGTCACTCCCAAAGCACTCGGATAAGCCATCCTTCATTCTTATTTTGGCTTGAACTTGATCATAAAGCCTATGAACCGTTGCCCTATACTTTTCTGGTATACCCAATTCTTCCATTTTGGCCCAAAGTTTGCTTCTAGGCACCGTGTCAAATGCCTTTTTGAAGTCAACAAAACAACAATAGACCTCTTCCCCTTGCTTGTCCCAAACCTTTTCAATCAGGTGTCTGAGGGTGATGCAAATGATCAATAGTAGAATGTTTTGGTCTGAAACCAACTTGCCCTTTCGCCCTCTTACCTTCCTTTTCAGCCCAAATACTAATTCTATGTTCCACCATACTACCAAAGAGTTTTTTGAAAATAGGATTAATCATAATAGTGCGGTAGTTTGATGGATTGTTGACATCACCACTTTTGTGAAGAGGAATGACAATGTTGGTTGTCTAGTTTTCCGGAAAACCGTACTGAATAACTTTGTTGAAAATCTCTTTTATGTATGGCGCAATGTCATCCATACTCCATTTTAAAAATTCCACTTGTAGCCCATCAATATCTTGAGCTTTGCATGCTGCTAACTTTTTGATTCCTTCCTTGATGTCCTTTGTAGAAAAGAGTTTGTCCTTATTTTCAATTTGCAGGAGGAGGGAGAGGATCTTTGTTTTGATACAACATTTTTGCATATTCTAACCATTGGATATCTGTGATATTGTTCTCCACATTTGTTCTAGTCTGTTGAAGCACTTGTATTAAGAGGAGGTGTAATGTTACATCCATAGTTAAATATGTGGGGTCATAGAGTTATGAAAGCAATTTTAAGATGTACTTAAAGATGTATGTTTGATATGGGTAGTAAGGCAAGTAAGGTTTGTGGAGTCGAACTAATTTTAAGATGTATTAAAGAGATATACGACCTTAGTAGCAATATAAAAAAACATACATTGATCATTATATGAGTGAGAAGGCCAACTCTAGTGCGACTTCACCCCTATTTGTACACAAGAATCGTAATATATTCTGCACAGGATTGATTTTTGTTTGAATGTAGACTTTTAGAGTAGTGGAAGAAATGGATAGACCATACTTATAATACAACTAACAATGCTCTAAAAGAACATCATCTTTTTCGATTCGCAATCATACTACTATGTAGAATGGGTGATTGCCTATTTGACACATTTCAAGTACTACTCCATTTCGATATACATTTTTAGAATTACGGTTTATGGATTTAGAGACCATTTCTTGACTTTCATAGAAAAGGGTGACCCAAATGCACTTCAATCATACCAACTCGAACTAGATATAAATGAGTTATTCAAATTGTATGTCATACATGACATTGAAACATCTCTTAAAAATGTGGCTCTTTGCATTGCTGTATTTAATCAATTGAACAAAAGCATGGACTTTGGGGCGACAATTTATGTATTAATTGGCTATCACAATGGATAAACATAGTAATATGTGTTTAGTCATTGACATGAAGAAATAAATATCTTTAATTCAATTAACAACTCGACTCCATTTCCTATTCCATTTTGTTCCATGACAACAATCCACTATTTGGGCATTACAAACCACTATTTTGCAAAAAAATCCTCTAATCTCACATTCACCTACATTATCCTATCAACAATTTGCAAAAAACCTAGAAGTCCATTGGAAACACATCTTGCCTACTGATACATGCACGTGGACTATACAAAATAAACACATGCACATTCGATTGTGGAAAAATCCTATTTGCTTTAATCTATGAATTGACAAGTAAAGAGTTTGATATTGATCCCCGAGGTGATATTTGGCATAATCATTTTAGAATGTGATATTATACGAAGACGAAAAGGCACTTACATAGATGCATATGTATTTGCACTACAATTCAATAAAACAAATTACAAATAAAGTTACCAATTGGAAAGCATACATAGTAAACTGGGTCTACCATATTGTCTTTGCATTATTGAAGGAAACAATTTATGTCTTGATGGTTGTCCATGTTCCTTAATGTAGAAATACGGATATATTCTTCAAGTAACATTGACATTGTGTCACTTGTAACATTGCCTCCAACCATTATCGACATACGACATTATGTGCTTTGACACATGCACAAATCATTTTCACTATGAACATCTAGGTGAAGTTAAAAAAATACATCCATTCATACAATACATGTACAAAACAACATGACTTCCACTATGTGCCAACAATCACCATCAAGCGGATAAAACACATTATACAAAACCAAAACAAAGCTGACAACAAATCTTATTGGAGACAAACCACTTGTTGAAAAAAAGACAAATCTAACACATCATATCTATTGGGGTTAGCACAAGGTTGTGCAAATAATATATCGAGATCTAAACATACATGCAATGAAAGTGAATATTCTACAGAATAATTATACAAAACAAGAGATATAAATCAACACCAGATTTAACGTGGTTCACCCAGTGTGGGCTACGTCCACCAAGAAACAAGCCAATCTATTATCCAAAGCTTTGATAAGATATACAATTGAAGATTTACAATCTTCCACACCTCTCAGATGTATAATACTTTCTTTCACTCAAGCTTTTGCTTCTTCTCCAAGAATTCTCTCTCTCACAATTATTCTCACAATAATCATCAACTTTTGCAAGTTCTTCTTAATTCTTACTTCTAAACCCTAGCTTTCATGCTTATATAGGCGTATACAAACTTAGGGCACTTAGCCATGCAATTACAATCAATAGATCTTCTTTATTAGATCTAATTCCCGAGAGTTAAATAAAACACTCCCACACAGGTAATCGACGCGTCGGTTAGCCCTAACCGATGTCGGTTCCTCCCTTTCTGACCGATGTCGGTCATAGGTGACTGATGTCGGTCCCTCCATAACCGATGTCGGTTACTGTGTTTTCCAACAAGTTTCATATTGCATGCTAATCCGAAGTAATTGAGCTCCACAACTCAACAATCTCCCACTTGGAGATTAATTATTGCACCATACATACAACGTCATTCTTGGATCCTTCCTTAGCTTTGTTTCTTCCTCTTCAAGTCTCAAACTCGAAGACCAATAGAAGTGGAGTGTAGCTCTAACTTCTCCTTTCTTTAATGGCTTCGTTAGCATATCCACAGGGTTTTCACTCGTATGAATCTTTTCCAGATTCAATTGCCCATCCTCCAATACTGTCGTATGAAGTGATACATCAATTGAATGTGTTTTGTTCTGAATGAAACACTAAGTTCTTTACCAAATGAATTGCACTCTAACTATCATTGAACAATTTGCAATCATCTTGCTCCTTTCCCAACTCTTCCATGAACCTACTCATCCATATCATCTCTTTTTAGCTATCCTTTGTAGCTGCAACATACTCTGCCTCATAGGTAGACAAAGCAGACCACAACCTTCAATCTTGAAATCTAGCTAACTTGTCGTCCCACCTACTATGAAAATATATCTAGTAGTGCTCCTCTACCATCCAGATCTCCAGCCATATTTGAATCAACATAGCCACATAATGAAATATCGAACCTCCATAGCATAACTGCATGCTAGATGTCCCTTTCAAATACCTGAGTATCCATTGGACTGCTTTCCAATGCTCTTTATATGGATTAGCCAGATATCTACTCATGACTCCCCTTGCTGTGTCCAATGTCCTGGTCTAGTACAAACCATAGCATACATGATACTCCAACTGCTTTGAAGCATATGGCACTCGTGTCATGTATTTGACCTCCTCATGTGATGAAGGACACTAATCTTTGCTCAATTTGAAGTGTCCAGCCATAGGTGTACTAACAAGTTTTACATTCTGCATCTTGAACCTTTCTAACACCTGTAGATATAATCCTCCTAAGACAAATACAATTTCTTGTTCTTCTCTGTCTCTGTGTATTTACATGCCAAGGATTCTTTTTGTAGCTCCTAAATCCTTCATAGCAAATGTGTGAGCTAGCTTTCCCTTAAGCTCACCAATGTCCTACATACTAGATCCTGCAATAAGCATATCATCCACATACAGTAACAAAATAATATAGCTCCCATTTTCAAGCTTCTTGAAATAAACACAATGGTCAGATTCACATCTCAAGTAACCATGCTCATGCATAAAACTATCAAACCTCATGTACCATTGCCTTAGAGCTTGCTTGAGCCCATATAGCTCTTTTTCAACATGCACACTAATTTCTCCTTACCCTTGACTTCATACCCAAACGATTGTTGCATATAAATCTCTTCATCCAAATCACCATGAAGAAAATTCATCTTCACATCTAGTTGCTCTAAATGCAAATCTCTCTACTGCAACTAAACTCAATATAGTATGAATAGAAGTCATCTTAACAACAGGAGAAAATATTTCACCAAAATCAATACCTGCTTTCATGTAAATCCCTTTACTACAAGCCTTTCCTTGTACCTTTATGTCCACCCTCTTCTTCCTTGATCCTGTAAACCCACTTGTTCTACAATGTCCTCTTACCTGCTGGTAACTTAACCAAATCCCAAGTCTGGTTTTGTTCCAAGGAGTCCATCTCCTCATCCATGTCATGCTCCCACTTTGGACATGGGTCTCATCTGCATTGCTTCTTCAAAACTCTCGGTTCACCATTATCAGTTAATAATAAATAAAATAGAGAAGGTGTAAATCTTTCTGGAGGTTTACTTACCCTTTGTGACCTTCTCATAGGAGTTTGGGGTACCGGAGGCTCATTCTGGACCTCCTAGACATTTGTATCCAAATATGTATGGTGACCGAATCTTTGGTCACCTGTAGCGGCGTCGAGTTCGATAACGCTAATCGATGTTGGTTTGGATCTTATGTCAAGCGATATAGGATTATACGGTTTGGGTGATCGGACCGACACCGATTCTTGTGTAATGTAACCCTGTCGATATTACTTTTAAATATGAGAGTTCATTTTCATTCACAAACTTCTCAACCGGTTCATCCTTGGGTACCAAAATTTGATCCTTGTACATTCTCTTTTCATTCCATTCAATATCATGACTCCTAATAATTTTAGAATTCTCTAAATCCCAAAAACGGAATCGAAATCACCATATCCATAACCAATGAAAGTGCATCTCTTGGATTTTACATCCAAATTTTTCTATTTTCTTTATCAATATGCACAAAAAATTTTCTAAACCAAAAACTTTAAGAAAAGAAAGATCTACCTCTTTTCCGGTCCAAGCTTCCTCTGGTATTCCTCCATCTAGTGAACTTGAAGGCCCGGTTAATCAAATAAACCGTTGTATCAACTACTTCTACCCAAAACTTCAAAGGGCAATCCAGAATGTATCCTCATACTTCTAGCATGTTCCATGATTGTCTGTTCATTCTTTCTACAACACCATTCTCCTATGGTGTTCTTGGAACCATTATTTCTCTACGTATCTCATTCATTGAAAAATAATCATTGAAATCCTTGCTATAATATTCACCACCATTGTCAGATCTAAGGCACTTTAACTTTGAATTTGATTCATTCTCAACAAGGGCTTTCCATCTTTTAAAAGTCTCAAAAACATCAGATTTACATTTAATACAATAAACCCATACCTTTCTTGTAGCATCATCAATGAAAGTAACATAATACTGGGATCCTCCATGAGAAGCTACCTGAGTTGGTCCCCACACATCTGAGTGTATAAGCTCCAATTTCTGCTCCTTCTTAGTTGCCCAACTTTGAGAAATCTCACTCTCTTTTACTTTCCAAAGACACAATGCTCACAAAAATCAAGATCTAAATATTTCAAATCTGATAACTTACCCTTAGCCTTTAAGATCTACATTCTTTTTGACTCATATGGCCCAACCGATTATGCCACATACATGCATTTGAATCTGAAGTAGATAATGCAAAAAAGGAATCAATAACACAGGTAGATAAATATAATGTTCCTACCTTCTTACCTCTTTCCACAACAAAATCACCCTTGGTGACTTTCAAGAGTCTGTTATGAATGTAACCATGCAACAGATTCACCTAGTTTCCTGTAGAAATAAGATTCCTCTTGAGGCTTGGCACATGCCTCACATCTTTCAATACCCATGTATTTCCATTTTGTAATTTTAGATGAACTTCCCCTTTACTAGTAATACTGCAAGGTTCATCATCACCCAAATAAACATGTCCAAAATTTCCCTGGACATAATTTCTGAAATAACCCTTATTAGGGGTTGCATGGAAAGAAGCTCTTGAATCTAAAACCCATGATTCAATTCTATTATCTAAAGAAAGAATAAGAGCATCTTGCATTACCTCTGTTTACAACAAGATTTGCTTCTTTACCTTTGTTTGGTTGTTGGTTCTCTTTATCCTTTGACCAACAATCTTTCTTTGCATGTCCTTTCTTTCCACATTTCCAACAAGTAATTCCCTTACCTCTGGATTTAGATCTGCTTTATCCCTTGACTTTGATTTCCATTACTCTTACTCTTGGATCTCTCCTTCTTCCCCCCCTTACTTTCTACATTCAAAGCATTCCAGATGATGATTCCTCTGTACTCTTCCTACAAATTTCTTCATTCAAGATTATACTAACCACATCATCAAAATTCAAAATATTATTAGCAGATGTTGTATTACTAACAACCATTACCAAGTTATCCCAACTATCAGGAAAAGAACATAAGAATAAAAGTGCTTTCACTTCATCATCAAATGGTATATCAACCGATTTTAACTGATTTACAATAGATCTAAAATCATTCAAATGACTAGATGCAGATCCACCTTCATGCATCTTAGAACTAAATAGTTTCTTCATCAAATAAAATTTATTTGAAGCACTAGGTTTTTCATATAAATTAGTAAGAGATTTCATTAACCCTACTATAGAAGTCACTTCTGTAATATTGGAAGCCACGGATGCTGCCAGGCTCAATCTTATAGATCCCAAAGCCTTTTTGTCAAGAATATTCCATTCTTCATCAGTCATCTTTGTAGGTCTAGACTTCTCATCCAACGGTAAATACAAATCTCTTTGATACAGATAATCCTCAATCTGCATCTTCCATAATTGATAATTTCGTTCATCAAACTTCTCTACCTTGTATTTTTTTTTTTTGCCATTGTTGTAGCTCCCACTCAATTAGAAAACCCTCTGTGATTAAATCTGTCAACACACAAAACCCTCAAACAAATCTCTGATACTAGTTTTTGGGGTTAGCACAAGGTTGTACAAATAATATATCAGATCTAAACATACATGCAATAAAAGCGGATATTCTACCAGAAGAATTATACAAAACAAGAGATATAAATCAACACTAGATTTAACGTGGTTCACCCAGTGTGGGCTACGTCCACCAAGAAACAAGCCAATCTATTATCCAAAGCTTTGACAAGATATACAATTGAATATTTACAATCTTCCACACCTCTCAGATGTACAATAATTTCTTTCACTCAAGCTTTTGCTTCTTCTCCAAGAATTCTCTCTCTCACAATTATTCTCACAATAATCATCAACTTTTGCAAGTTCTTCTTAATTCTTACTTCTTACTTCTAAACCCTAGCTTTCATGCTTATATATGCGTATATAAACTTAGGGCACTTAGTCATGCAATTACAATCAATAGATCTACTTTAATGCTAAAAATAGATCTAATTCTCGAGAGTTAAATAAAACACTCCCACATAGGTAACCGATGCACCGGTTAGCCCTAACCAATGTCAATTCCTCCTTTCTGACCGATGCCGGTCATAGGTGATTGATGTCATTCCCTCCATAACCGATGTTAGTTACTGTATTTTCCAGCAAGTTTCATATTGCATGCTAATCTAAAGTAATTGAGCTCCACAACTCAACAATGCCAAATGTGACCAACAACATATTGCTTTTACAAAAAAATCAAAAATATTAGTTCGCAAATTGAAACATCTAATACGTATGGAAAACAAACCAACCAATAATACAACACAAAGATATATGACAAAGATTTAAGACACATCAATGTATCTTTTCTCAATTTGCATCTAATTACATTTTAGGGGCAACATGTCAATCGTGAAACAACAAGAAAAAGAAACATACATGAATTTAGTGCAGCATGCCAAGAACTTATTGAAACACTATATGTAGAAAATGTGACCATACATTGAAAAATAAATGTGTTCTAAAATTCACTACACTAAGTCGTATCGACTTAAATAGTCCCATTGCCATATGTGACACAACTTATGGACTTGGAAGAATGACTTGTATCACTAAGAATCATATTTACACAAATATGACATTTGGGATACAAGAAACCACAACTTAAACTAATGCGAGAAATTATCAATGTACCATCAAACATTGAGATTATAAAAATTCACTCCCTCAAAATATTAATGAAAAAACAATTGTTGCTATACATCGTAAGAGACAGGTTGTAGTACAAAAATACACATCAAGAAGGAAGGTTGCACCCAAGTATTATTATGTGTGCTTTAAAGCAATTGTGTAAGAGAGAAAACTCTACAAAATGGAAAATGTCAAAATCAAAAAACATTGAAACAAATGATTGTGGCGCTCAAACAACAAGCTTGGATGAAGAGGATGTCATATATGAAATATAAACAAGTATTGATGATGAAGACAACCAATGACACAAAATATGGTACATGCATTTACAGAGTCTAAATTTATTTGTGGCCTTCAAGATAAGATGATAAAATAACACATGTAGAAGGAAAACAACCTCTTGGCATCTTTAAAGACAAGTATGTTGAAGAGATGAATTTCCCAACACTTTTTTTGGAGACTTGCAGAGTGACTACATCACAAAAACACATTCATACTAAAAATGGGATAGTGGGAACTACAACATACTAATCACATGTTTGCATAACACATAACAAATATTTTCTTCAAAGCAATGTGATTTATCATAGACCAAGTGATTTCCGCTATTTGGATAAGAATTAGAAAAGCAAAACTAAAAGGATGAAAGTTACTAGCAAATGTAAGATGTCAAGTACAAGCCAAGCCTAAATAAAATACTAATATCTAACATTGGTTATGTCGACTTCAAACACATACGTATTTTTTCCAGACTAATTTCATCAAATACAAAGAAATGCATATGCTATGATACGACAATTAGGGCCTCCTACACTATTCATAAATTTCACAAGTGTAGAACATTATTGGCAATCCTTAACAAAAGCATTGGCTAATTGCATGAAAAATATAGTACTTCACATAAACCATATACCTTCCAATATTTTGACACATTAGACATTGAATGGTTGGCAAGAAAAACCTATCACATGCACTTGTTATTACAAACAAAAGCTTGATGCCTTATTAAAAATGATCTACCAAAATAATTCCTTCTTTGGAAAAGTAAAAGATCAACAATATGTCACAAAATTTCAAAATCAAGGAAACTAACATACTCACTTCATGTTATGGATTAAAAATACACTAATGTATGGAAAAGATGATAATTCAACCATCGTACAATTTGTAGACAAACACATAACTTGAAACAATGACACACTCCCTCAAGAAATATTTAAGATTCATCAACACCACCATACCAAAATCTGCAAAAATAAAAAACACAATGCAAATTCAAATTCCAAAAGCCACCTTTGAAAATAACATTGATACTAGAACCATGTACTGACAATAATGAGCTTGCAATTGTAAATTCAAAAAAAAATGCAACACTAGAAGAAAAGAACTTTGAAAATTCATTAACATTTCAAATGTTATTACAACATTTAGAATTAAATGAAGATGATTACCACAGAATAAATACAAACTTAAATTAAACAAGCAACAATTTTCTTGAAGTGAAATCCATCACAAATTTGGACAAATAACTTCTCAAGAAAAATTCCACAACTATGGAAAGAAAATGTGGATGCTCAATTTATCATTAATGCATACACTGCAACATCTTATTGTACCACTTACATGACTAAGATAGATCGATCAACGAAAAATTATTTCAAATAATATGCAAACAGAATGTAGAGACAAACATTGATGTCATTCAAATGCTTCATAGACTTGGAAACAAACTACTCAATTCACAACAAATGTATTCCCCAATAATATATTTACATAATTTTGTCTATTCCTTTGAATGAAAGCTCTAGGAAATGCATATTTATAAATACATCTCCACTAGAAGAAATAACTTTCATTTAAAAACCTAAGCATATTGACACAATAACCGATGAATCGGAAAACATAATTTTCCAATCACCGATAGATCGTTATATTGCAAGAGATATCACACTCAAACACATTTGCCTTGTTGAAGTTGTTTCCAAATATAGAAAAAAGGGGACAATTTTTTTGAAAACCAAATAATTGCATGTTATTAGATTTATCAAATACAACAAGCATATAGATCGAGAAAAATATTATAGAGAGGCGCTATTATTAAATGTTTCCTTCACGACAAGTGAGGAAACTCTCAAACAAGATTGCTCCATATGGAGACAAACATATGTAGTCCATGAAAAAATAATCAATAGCAATATGCCCAAATACAATTACTACATGAATGCACTATGGGGAGATTTTGATCAAATAAAACCAAAAATTGAAGATCACTCTAAGCTCATAGATAACAAATCCTTAATCCTAGAAACCACTCAACATTTGTACAAAAAGTATGACCTAAAATAATATTCGCATTTGTTCTGTAACATCCTCCTAAAAAGAAATTTATTTGCAAGTCATTTGAAATAGGAAAACACCTATTCATATTTGATAATAATGAATACTATAAAAGAAGAAGAATGTTAAATAAAGAGTAGCAAACCATTGTAAAAGACATAACAATGAAAAAATGAAAAGATCCTACAAAACCAATACACTTATTCTTAATAGGTGGTGCAGAACATGAAAGACACTAACCACAAGAGCCATATATGAGTCTCTAATTGGAATCTATAATGACTTTATTGACAATGATCCCCTCAAACTAAAGGGGTTGATATCAACATATACATGTAAAGATGTGTATAATGCAGGTGGAATAAAATTGCATTCAACATTTCTTCTACCCTTCGACAAATCATACCCCACTCCACTAAGGGTGGACACTCTAAACACATTGTCAAAGAAATATGGTTAAGTACAAATAGTTCTAATAGATCATATATCATTATTAGGAGGACACTTGTTATATTGAATTAATAGTAGAATGAGAAATATAATGCATACCCGCAAAAACACTTTGGAAATGTTGACACAATTTTTATAGAGATCTATATCGAGAATGACGAGTCCATGATTGTCTATTATTCAAACACCCAACAATTGATGACGAAAAAATACCATACGATTTATGGAAAGAAAACACCAAAGTATACCAATTATAAAGAACCATGTTGCATAAGAAGACAAAGAATTTGTATCAATCCTCAATAAAATTGAACATGATCTCAAACAAAGCAAGACTTAAATTATATCAACTACAATTGCATACAATGACCACCAAATGATCCAACATTTTTGTATCTATTTTTCAAGAATAAATAAGTTGATGTACATAATGAAAGAATGTTGTCAAAGATTGTGAGAAACATTATTTTCCTAAATGAAATTGATGAGGAAGACAACACATATGTCAAAACAAAAACATATACTCGATCAACAACACTCTCTCAACATATTTACTTGAAACCAAACATTTTAGTAGAAATCTATGCGGGGAATTATAATATACAAGATGACATAATAAATGGATTGATGTAACATTCAAATAATACACCAATAAACATGAAACTAATATATTATGGATCAAATTAAATGATCCAAAAATTAGACATTCTTAGGAAAAAAACTATCTAGCTTATATGACAACAACATTCAACATGATTGGGTTCCTATTTTATGTGTTGTAAAGCCAATACAACCTACAAAAAAGGGTACTCTAATAATAAGAAAACAAATTTCCGGTTAAACTTACATGCACAAGAACAATACATAGGTCACAAGGACCAACAATGGATGCTCTTCCATTCTCCCTATCTAGAGTAAAAAAATATGGACTAGTTTATATAGATCCTCACGTGTAAGAAATATGGATTCATTGTTCTTATTGTCCTCTTTAATAATGAAAATGTCATGGTAAAAAAAGGTTTGCATCGAGATGACATGCCTTGAAACAACGACAATGTGGAAACTAGAATTTGACCAAAACATTTCTTTTACAAGAAACCATATTGTAATATCCACATTGACTACGATAAGTCTACAAGCACACATACAAGATGTACTCAACAACCACAATTTAATGTCTTCAAACATATTTTGCTTCCAAGAAACACATATGCCACATTTCACAAAACAAAATATGTTTAAAGACATTAATTTTGTTTTCTATGTACCGCATACACGGATTATTGATCGCTATAAACAAAAACATCTATGTATCCACCACAAAACAAAATAAAAAACAATGTAGAAGTAATACTAACCATCTTTACAATCAAAAACAACATACAACACTTATATAAAGATATATGCAACACCAAATGCAAAAAAAAAAGAAGACACAATAGCCACGATTGATATAACTCTTACAAATGCACTTACATTCCACAATTTATACATAGTTGGTGATCTTAACATAAACATAAAAAAACATAGTACAAAAGCACAAATTCTTGAAAAACATATGAGAAGCAAAAACACCTACTTCCTAATGCAAAAGCATAATTCTTAGCAATTAAATACCATTGATCACATATGGTCTAATAAAACAATAAATCAACATCAAATTTTCATAATCGATGCCTATTGGATAAATCATGATATTATTACTTTGATCATATGTAAATACAATCACCGTGGTCGACCAACAATCATCGATACATAAACACAACATATAAACAACCACAATATACCAAAATTAATACAATAACAACCAACCAACAATAAAATAACAACAAAAAAAAAATGGAGTAAGCTTCATCTCAAGCATTCACCATTAGCTACTTCATATATTCTTAACTATTCATATGTAATACCATCCCATTAAACACACATTGCATAAAAATTCCACTTCTTCTATTTTTATTCTAAAAAAGCAAATTCTCACAACATCATCTAGATGAAAAGGAATTTGGAAGCATTCAAGCACATACACAACTATAGAATGATGCTAAAAGGTATACATTTTAAACTCCCCCAATTATGAGACTTCACAAAACAAGTTCCATACTCTAGTATCATATTAATTGAATCTTGCAAGAGAGACACATTGCCTTGTACCTTGACATTGATGGATGACCTCAATAACTACAAAATTGGAGATGTATATGAAGGTGATGTTATTTTTGTAGACACCCCTAAATTACTCACCTATTCCCAATGTTATCCTAATACATCTTGTTATTCACCCATTTGTGATTAATTGATTAAATCGATTAATTCATACACATTACACCCTTTGGATTAATTAAATTAATCCCTAGTACCCTTTATTCCCCCTTGTGCTAAGTTAATTACCATTTATTAATTAATTAATTAAGTGTGCACATCCTAGTCAACTGCCACTCATTCAACAACCACTTGGACTCCACTTAGACTCCACATCCTCATCCTAGTTAACTACACTTCTAGAATCCTAGAAAGGTGGGGTAATTGAATTACACATACAACCACCTTTCTAGATGCAACTTATGTAATTAATTCCATTATTGCCCCTAAATGCCTCGGAACTACCATGCAACCTCCTCTAATGCTATTTTTAGCATGTGCATTCAACAATGTTCAATTTCTAACCACTTTTTCCTCTATAAAATGCAATCTATTCTATTACAAATCCTCCTAAATTGTTTTGCAACTACTTGTAGCAATTTACATCCCAAGTTTGGAGAACATTCAAGAGCACCCACATCCATTTACAAGGTTCAAAAATGAAGTTTCTACAACCTTACTGAGGTTTGCATTGAAGGATTATAGGGAGGTTTACAAAATTGTTTGTGTATCTTTCATTACTATGATTTTTCCTTGTTTACATTTTGGCATGCTCGGTGGGACTCGCTCCCCCCATTTTATTTCATTTTTAGTTTCATTCCTTATTCCTTACTTATGATTTTCCGGGTTCATTGGGGGTTTCTTATTGTTTGCAAGTGTTTTCCATTTGCAGGTGTTTTGAATATTTTGAAAATTATTGTTGCAGGATTTACATCAAGGGTTGTAAAAAATTTCTCTCTTCTAGTTTATACAATTTATGTTCTTGGCTTATCCCTCATTTTTCTCTTCTCTTGATTTGTTTTTGCACATTCTATAACACTTGCACACAAAAAGCAATAATGTTAGATTTTATTGTATTTTTAAAAAGTAAAAAAATATAGCTTGCTTTTGAAATAAATTAGTTTTTATTTTTAGTAAAAATTAAAAAAACAAAAAAATTGAAAACAAAAAGAATAGTAAAAAAATTTATCTAACCCTTACCCTCCCTCTCCCAACTCATCCATCTCGACCAAGCTACATCCACTCAACTCCCTCATTGACCCGACCCTCCCAACCCCTACTCTACTCAACTCCTCGTCCCCCGGACACACGTCCCCGCCCCGACCCAACCCCAAGCCCCCTCCGTAGAGTCACCCCCACGCACTTTCCCGACTTGGCCATCTTCGATCTACCATTCCCCGATCTAAGCTTCCCTTACCAGCGATTCAACACCCCGACTTAACTACTCTACCCAGGTGCCCCGAGGCATCCCACATCCCCCAGAGCACCTCCCCCACTCATTTCCTCGGAAAGATCCCACACCCCTAACCTTGTAGTCCCTCACTCACTTACAACCTCCCTTCCCCTCGGCCACCCTAGATTTGCAAACACCCCGGTGATCCCTCCATGAGCCAATGTCGAACCCTAAACGGTGAGCTCCCTATCACTCTCTTGACCCATTCGGATCCCCTTCTCCCCAACCCTGAGCTGACCTTACCTCTCGCTAAGTCATCCACCAACACAAACCCAAAATAAAATCCACCCATTTAACTCCCCCTTTTAGGTTTAGCTTGTAGTTTCACAAAAACTTAGGTTTTTTTTTTTTTTTTTTATTACTATTAATTCGTTTAGCTATTTTTTTTACCTTAGGTTTTCCATATTAATTAGTTTATTTTTCTTGGTTAATCATTAGTTTAATTAATTACTTTAGGACTTTTACCTACTTATTATGCCCTTTTTCATTAATTTTTCATTCTTTAGCAAAATAGACTAATTGTCAAATTGTGTTTTTACAGGCTATCGAGCACCTTAACTCTAACTTTTTTTTACTTTTTTGACTTTTTATCAACTTACACTCACTTTTCACCTCTTTGCTCACATTTTCTACTTGCAAATATAGGGTTATTAGGCGTTTCAAGCCCATTTTTCTTGATTTTCTAGCCATTTTTGACACATTTAGTTGTTTTGAAAATTGGACTAACACTTTTTTACGTGTTTTACATACTATTCCTTTGTCATTTTTTTGTTTTTTAAGACTAATCTTTGTGTGTGATCACACATATGCTCTTCCCTTGAAAATTTTTAAGCTATCTTGGGAATAAGAAACGTGATCATTTTTATTTTTATTTTGGGAATTAACAATTATTACTTAATCAAAGCCAACCCACATGTATGCTCTTTTCTTGTGCTTTCTAAGTGATCTTGGAAATCAGAAATGTGGGTTCACTTATGTTGTCTTGTCCTCTACCTACTTTTGGTGAACTTTCTAATCCTTTTTGCAAGACCCACTCTCAAAAAAGGTGGATAAAACATTCAAAACTACTAACTGCAGGTTGCCTTTGCTCGTGACTTCCAAACTACTAATTCTTTGTGTACAGAAATTGCGGATAAATAAGATAAAATGAACATTTTTCTACACACTGTATTTACAGGTTTGGATAAGGGTAAAAACCATCCGCATAACTGTGGGAAGTTCCTTGGCATAATCCATAAAACTCTTTTGAGGATTACCACAGAACCCCAAAGTAGTCAACACATTGAGGGAACTGGCTGACAAAATGGGCACCTTTTATCCCAATTGACTAGTAAAGCCTTGTGAGTTAGAGTCACAGATATCCATTAGTGGTGACCCCAATGTGATTCATTTTGAGCAAGATCTTTGCTTAGGGTTTCAAAGGGGGTAAAGTAAAGCCGTCAACTAGCAATAGTGTCACTGCTCGCTTGGGTATATTGTTGACACCTAGTTGAGAGAGCCACCTAGGAAGCCAAACATTGTCCAAGCCAATCTAAGGTAGAGGCCACAAATAAACAAATCAAAACAAAAATATTTTTCTATTTTTTTCTTTCTTTTCGTAGTAGTGTTCCACACTCACTTTTTCCCAAACACTCCTTGTTTGGGATCCATATTTCACATTCGTATCTTCTCGTAGTTTTCAAACACTCCTTGTTTGAATTCTCTCTTCACGTTCGTATCTTTTTGTCATTTCCAAACACTCCTTGTTTGGATTCTACTTTCATCCTCTTTTCATCTTTCCAAGTACACTTTACTTGGATTATTTTTCACCTCCTTTTGATATCCCAAATACTCCTTATTTGGGTTCATCTTCTATTGTGTTCGCTATCTCCAAATTTATCCTTATTTGGACTTGACATTCACTTCTTTTTCTCGTCATATTTTCTCTTCATCGTCAGTCATTCACTATCTTTCATTTTACTCTCAAAATTCCCTTTTCGGAGCTTTTGTCTCTTTTTCATTTTTAGCAGATATTTTCATCCTCATTGCACTCTCCATTTGATCTTATTTCATTCATTTGGAGTTCTCATTTACTTATTTGAGTCTTCCTCTTTCACGATCATCAAATTTTCTCTTTCGTACTCACCTCATTTTGAGTTTATCTCCCATTTCATTTTAGACTTAAACATTTGGATTACATTTCCCAAAGTTTAAGTTTCCACCTACTTTTGACATCAAGTCTTGAGTTTTGGATATCCACGTCCTCGCTCAATCACTTTCATCTTATGATTCACATCTTGACATTGTTATATTCCACTTTATCACAAATCAATTCCATCACATCTTATCTTCATTCTCTTCTTGTGTCCTTTAGTTTGACATCATCATCATTAAACTATATATGTTTTCTTTCTTCACATCTCTAACTTGACAAAATATTTGTTACATTTTAGACACTTCATCATATCTTCCTTTCCCCAATGTTTACGTTGTCAATATTTGAGTCTTATCCTTTCATTAGCCTCTTCCTTCTTAACTATTTCTTGTTAAGGGTTGAGCACATCACATATGATTTGAATCCTTTTCATACCCTCTTCCCATCTAGCATTCACTTTGCTAGTGGTAGAGTACATTTGAAATCAATCTATCCTCGCTCCTCCATTCTAGCATTCACATTGTTAGAGGTTGAGCACATTTGAGCTTTTTTCACTATAACCCTCCTCCCATCTAGCATTCACTTTGTTATAGGATGAGAACTTTCACCACATTGAACCACTCTTCCATCTTGGCATTCACTTTGTCAAGGGTTGAGTTTATCAATCACTTTCGCACGCTTCCATCTTGACATTCACTTTGTTAAGGGTTACATCATTCATATCTTCCAAACGTCTTTCCCATATTAGCATTCACTTTGTTAAGGGACAAGTTATTACCAAAATTAATCGCACGCCTCTCTTCCATCATAACATTCAACTTTTCTACGGGTTGAGTTATCTTTCACATCTCTTTTTTCCCCCATCTTTTAAAAATGGTGGGAACACAACACATAGATTATAGTCCTTTTGGAAGAAATGAATGACTTTGAAATCCTTTTGGAAATTCTGATAGTGAAAATGACCAAAACTCTGAGGATGATTAGAATGACATCTCTCCCTGAAGAATAATCCCACATCAAAAATATCTTATGTATGAATAAAGACAAATTTTTGCTTCATCTCTTTGAGATGGGAGAAAAATTACCCTATGATTTCAACGAGGATGTTCTACAAAAATTACTTGGAAAACCACCACCCAACAAGTGTGAACCTTTAAATTTGAAAAAAATGATGATGGGTAAGGCCATAGTCACACAAACAACGAGGGTCAAAACAAATCCACCTCAAACAACACTAAAGACAATGAACCAAAAAAACAAATATGACGTAGGAACAAAGGAAAATCAATTGATTTAGCCACCGATCCCACTAAATCCCTCATGAATCAAATTAATGATATGTCTAAGAAATAGCTATCCTTAATTCCAAATGAATATCATAACAACGAGGCACCAAAGAAAACTAGTGATGATTCATTTAAGATCCATACCACGCCCACCAAAGATAACACCAACTTTATAAGTGATGGTTCCTTATCTATCTTGCAAAATAACTCACCATTTTCTCAAGAGTGGAAAATGATGAAGGACACCATCTTGGGTATGCACATCATCGCAAACAATTCAACTTTGAAGAAATGTGTCCTTACCCCTTCGATAAGGACATCTTGTGCATACCCTTTCCTAAATATTTTGAGACACCCAAATTTGACAAATACAAGGGAAAGAATGATCCTAGAGAACACATCAAAGAATTCTATATAGCTTCCAAGAGGTGGCCTATAGTGATATATTCTTAATGCATCTCTCTCCAATAAGTCTAGGTGGAAAAGCCTTGGAATGGTTTCTACACCTCCCCAAGGGTTCTATAAAAATTTTCACGGACCTCTCAAAGAAGTTCGCTAAACATTTTTCATTTAACCTAGAATCTGAAATTACAATGATGGATTTGTGTAATGTCAAACAAAAACAAATGAAACCTTTGCACATATCCTACAAAGATAGCGTAGGATTGCTAGTCACTTCCCATAATCCATTCCTAAGAAACAACTTTGAACATCTTCATACCTAACCTCAATAGTGAGTAATCCTTTCATATGCAAATGTATTTCTTTAATACTTTTGAAGAAGTGAGAAAGGATCGTAGATTGAAAAATTCCCTGGTTGAAAAAGGTTTGATCAAACCTCATTCAAAGGATAATGGGCAAAAAGTAACCATCTTAATAGCTCTCACCAAGACAAATCAAATCACATTAATCGTAATCATAATATGGTAAATAATGGTGTTACGTAAAACCACAATGTCCAAAATATCCAAAACACTCAATTTAAACCAAACAAAGGTAAACAACCTCTTGTTGTTTCTAGTAAAGAGGTTTCTTCCTCTCATGATTCTAAGTGATGTCGTTTCACTCCTTTAGGAGAACCTCTCTCAAGTGTCCTCTAATAACTTGTTAACATGAATATGGCTACCTATCCCATCATCGGACCTTGGGTTGAGGGAGAACCCAAGCCCACTTGGTATAAAGCTGATACTTATTGTGATTTTCATTGCATTGATGGACCACACAACCGATCAATGCTTTTGCTTATGTCACTTTGTCCAAGACCTCATTGATAGTGGGGATATCATTGTTGAAGAATCATCACCAAATAAAACACCTAATGAAAATCTCAAGGTGTTCTCAAACCCATTTCCCAAACATGGTGTTAATGATAAAAATGTTGACAAAGGTTCCTCCACCAATAACACTAATTACAATTAGATTATCTCATTTATTGAGGAAGTTCCTTCTATAATATTAAATTTAAACCTTTGATTAATGATGTGACCACATGCCAAAGGTAGATATGGGTTCTGTGGTAAACCAACCTTCACGTCTTCTACGTAACCTCAAACGTCTAAACCAACAACTCCCTCAAATAAAAAGTCAAACTCTAATGCCAAATCTCCTACTCCCGGTAAATATGACCTCATCAAATAGTCAATAACCAAACCAACACATATATCTCTAATGGAACTATTAAAAGAGTTACCTAACTTTCAGACATCCTCACTCGTGCTCTTCATGAATCACGTGTTCCTCCTACTCTCAATGTTTAATAGTTTTAGGCTACGATAGTAAATCGTATCCCTGAAAGTCCTATTCTATCTTTTGGCCCTCAAGATATGTTGAACCCAAATTTGATTAACAATAACTCCTTGTACATCAAATCCTATGTTACATACCATAAGGTCAAAAGAGTTATGATCGAAAATGGATCAGCTCTTAACATTCACTCTATAAAAATGTTTAGCTGCTTTGGTTATACAACATATGACTTAGATGCTAATATTATTACCATTCATGGTTATGATAATACCTGAGTGCCATTCTTGTGGTACTATCACTCTTCCATACAAGTAGGCCCATAACTCCTCAAAACTATATGTCATGTTGTTGATGTAGAAATGTCATATAACCTTCTTTTGGGTATACCTTGGATACATGTAATGCAATTCGTACCTTCCACCTTCCATCAATGCATAAATTTTCCACATAATGGCAGAGATTTCACCTTGCGTGGTGATACTAACCCCTTTGAATATTGTAAGTTTTTCAAAGAAAGGTATAAAAAAGAAAATTATTGTCCATCCGCGATAACGAAACTAAATCTAGTGAAACTCATGTTGTTACCAACCGTATTGACCTCAAAATAATGTTGTTCCCTCATGCTTCTACGTCTTCTTTTGAAGCATCTACATCTCAGGTGTCACCCAAGGTTACATTCTCCCATAAATTCCTATGCGAGTACAAACTTGAAAATGCATTTCATGTTGGAAAACTCCCATTATCACCTCGTAGCTATGGGCGTCCTAACGCTCCCCATCTATGAGAACCTCTAACTTACTATCTCGAAAAAAATCTTTGAGACGATATGGGTATCTAGAAAATGAACATATTCAAATATCTCGATGAATCTTAGTTGTATGAAGACAAGATGGCAGAATGCTATGAATCCACCGACTACACCAAGGCCCATAAAATGATGAAAAACATGAACGAAAAGGAAGAGGTCTTGGCCCACAAGGGAATGACATTCTTGAACATATGTAGATCAAGTTTAACCTTTAAACGTATGGTATAGGATATGAGACCTTTGAGAAGAGACTAATTTAATTTTTTCATTCATTCATTGAGGGAATGGAGGATTATGAATCATACTTTTTGATTCCGAGTATCAAGCGTGAAAACTTCACCCCTTCCTCGATCCCATGGAATATAAGAGAATCAAGTGATATCAATGAAAGGATTGTATAAATTTTTCAAAAATCAAGAAAAATAATTTCTTTCATCGATTTTGGTGGCCTCTTGAATCTATCGATGCGAGACATCTCACATTTCCTCTTTGAAGGCATATGAGAAGACCATGAGCTCCACTCATTCATAAGAGCTCCCAAAGGTGTTAAAACCTATGAAAGAAATGAATCAAGGTGATTATGAAATGAAAAAAATTTATTGGGTCAAGCCACACATGAGGGTGATGCACACATGTTCAAGGAATTTTCTTCCTACATGCTTTCTTGAAATGAGGAATACAAATAAATAATAGAGTGGTTGGAGGAGCATGTGCAGACTCTCACCGCTTATGTGTAATCATTCTTATATCCCTAATGTGGTACCACCTCATCCTACAAAAATTATCACTCATATTAGTATCTTTAACACCAAAACAATCAAGAAAGCTCAAGGTTACTCAATGCAAGGAAGGGCTAATGACATGTGGGTTGAAAATATTCTTGAAAAAGGAAAGACATTGTTTCTAGATATTCTCTCATTGTTTAAATATACTCTTGCCACCATTTCTAAAGTTAAAGTGACTAATCGGGATATTGATAAGGAGAAATATCATGGGACAATGTACTTCCATTGATGTTTGAAATGAGAAATATAGATTCTCATTCATTGGTGAGTAAAAATGTGTTCACTTCCATGAATGATAACTTGTCTCCTATTTGGTCTCACATGATGAGTGCTTGGTATGAAATGTTGAATGATGTTATCTCTAAGCTTGATTCTTGTGAAGATAACACATCACATATTTTGGAAGGCATCAATAACAATGTGTACAAGCTTAGGTCACCTCCAATAAATTAGAATTCATCACTAGAAGATATCTTGAAATATTTCAGGATTTGGTAAAAAATGAGGTGGGATATCCCTTCTTATTCAACGAGGATACTTTGGAGTCTCTAAAAAAAATAGAGGTTCAATTTCTAATACGATGAAGGATCATTGGGTTCGGTTTAAACAATGTAAGATCATAAAAATACTTATGAAACTTGGATCAATGCTTTGAGATTTGTTCATAATCCATATGAAGGAAAGGTGGCACATGTGGTAATATTCTTCAATAAGGAATTCAAGGGTGAAGAAAACCCTCCATGAGTATTCCAATAAAGTTCAATAATATAGACTTCATCTTCATTAGAGTGATCATATATTCTCTTCTTCATTCTTCCTTTCTTCTTTATCCATGTTATAATTCTTCATTAATGAGGTACTTTTCACTATTTTTTCCTATTCACTTAAGTGACCTTTAATGAACATTGTTAGATTTATTTTATTTATAAGAAAAGGGCCCATTTTTGTTTCCTAAGAACATGAAAGGTCAAAAGTGATGAGGGAAGGTGAAAAGTCATGTGGGAGAGATAAAAAAACATTTTGTAATTCTATAAATTGGGATGGCCTCTCCATTCCAAGGGGTTTTCAATTGTGAGTTTCTAGTAGATAGATTTGCACTACTAAATACAAGAAAGAGATTACTTTCTTCTATTTCCCCCTTTGTCTATGTTTCCTCTATTCCTTGCATACTCAAATTTGTAAGCATGATGATCTTGTAAAACCAAGAAAGGCCTTTATGCCTTTGATGAATAAATCAATATAATTTTATGTCTATGGTTTGTTAGTCTTATCTTGTTCTCAAGGTTGAATTATTCTAATTGAGTGTATATTTTCTCTGGTTAATGTCGTGTGAAAATCTATAAGTACTATTCTCAAATTTAACCCTCTTTCACCATATTCTTACTCCCATCTACCTCCTTTCACTAAGAAAATTCCTCCCTCGCACTAAGTGCAAGAAATTTACCACATGTCTAGTGGAGTATTCTTGTGTGATCCCCTACTTCACGACTATGTGCTAATTTATTTTTATGATTTAATAAATGGGATCCTCCCCATTACTAAGAGAGGGACTTGGTCCTAGAGTGTTAGTGAAAACTCACTAATTTTTCCTTGTGAAAATATTTTCACCAACATTTTTGGCGCTCATTGTGGGGAAGATTTTTGTTTCTACACTACCTCTAAAACCACCTAAACCCTAAAAATAATATATATGAATCAAATATTGAAAACATTAATAGCCTTAATGCCTACCCCGCATTTTATCTTTAATTTCCATTCCTAAAAATGATCTAATTCTGCCTAACCTTCTTTTATTTCAAGATACTCAATAATATATTACAACAAATTTGAGTAATTGTAATTGGAACAACAAATTAATTTTTTATCACCGCCACACCATTGTAATAATTATGGATTCATAAGAAGAACATGCCTACGCTTTGCAACATTCTAGACAAGTTCTAAATTGGTAAGAAGAGCATAAATAAATTTGTTTTAAGATACATACAAATCCCACAAATTAGCAGTAAAGAAGATACACAAGGGCTAATCAAGATAGTGGCATATTTGACTTGACATTTGAAGCACAACAACAAGTTGATTTCAAGATTCTCATTATTTAGATAACAAAGAAAATCGGTCAAGAGAAACTTCCCGAATTTGATCCTAACTTTCCTCTTAAAGGTATCGTTGAAGAATCGGTTAGTGAACCATTGAACCTCATTCATTGAAAGAAGAAGGAAAACCATAGAAAGAAGAAGAGAGAATGGTTGCACCCATGCCATGGGGAAAAATATAGGCTCGTTGGTCTTGACTCATCCACTAGATGAGTTTCAAAAGGGTTTAAAAGAACTTTCCCAAGTTCAAATAATATGGAAAATAACATTTGGATGATCATATTTTGCATTAATTTTAGCTTACAGTGTTGGGAGTTAAATATGAAGATGTTTTGGTTCTCCTATTTTTGGAATCATCACACAAGTTAGTCATATCGATTGGTTTTTTCATTTTCCACAGAGATCAATAAAAATTTGGGCAAACATCAAATATAATTTTGAGGCTAGGTTCAATCCTTTTGAATATGCTCATGTAGACACTAAATCATGTAATTTGGGTACATTTCTAAGTCATAGTCACATATTATTATTCATATGATTCTTAAGTGAGAAAACTAGCAATTGACAACTATATTTGGCCTTTTGTTTGTGTTTTATGTCTTATTTCTATCCTCTTACACCCTACAGATCAGTCGATAATTTAATCCTTTATCTTTTATGAATTTTGACAAAAGAATTTTGACACTAGCGCCCACCATGATGGAAATTCCTAGGTGCCCTCGTCCCCTTTGGGAGCCTCAACCTCTTTTTACTTTACTCGCTCCTTTTGGGCATCTTTTATCTTTTGGGCATCTTATTTTCTTATGGGTTATCCTTCTAATTTTCAATTACAAAATTCGATCAAGGGAATCATATAAATATAAAGCTATGTGACCATAATAAAGGACCAAGCTCTAAGCATTTATTACTACAACCCGAGGTTTCATCCAAAGGCACTTCGAGAGCATAAGGCATCCATCTAGAACTCACTCAAAGGATAAGGGACTACATTTTTCTGCATACACGCATATGATGGGAAGTTCATTTTGACATTCACACATCTACTTACATTTATACATCTAGTTATTTCTCTCTATTCAAGTGCATCTTGCACAAGAGCCACCTAGGGCATGCTTCTTACATACACACACATGATAATTACATAGAGTCTGAAATGTAGTGTAGTGCTCGCTCGTAAGTTCACTCTGTCGGGTGATCATTGCGGTCAGTATGATTCCCCATTTATATCTTTATTTTTTAGGATTTGATGTGTTTTGGGGTTTTGTAGGAGATCATTTATTTTTCAAGTTACAGGGGAGAAATTTGTGGGCATCATGTGACATATAGGAAAAAATAGTGAAGGATACCAAACACCTAGAAACACAAGAAAAATCACTTTATGATGTTATTTGCAATCATAGGTGCTTAGTAGAGGTCTCCTAGCATCCAAGTGCCTCCGACCCATTCCATGCGCCCTAGTCCACTTTATTCTAGCATTTAGAAAAAAATTCTATGTGTGGTTGTGAAAGTTTCCTATCCTATTCATTAGTTTTCCATTCCGACATACTGAGATCGGATCAATTACGAAATCAAATAAGTATTATATCCTTCTCTTGCACTTAGGGTTTCAAATTCATTTAGCTTATTGCTTGGGTCAAATCTATACTTTAGTGCTTTATTTATCACATTTGACTTTGAATATCTAGGGTTTTACAAATTTCAATATTTGTTAAATCATTTAGTGAACCCATCTCATTTGAACACTTTTGGATCCTTTTTTTATTCTTTCATGTCTCATAAGGTTTCTCAAGTCTCCTTGCTTCAATTGCTTCAAATGCATCCATATTACAAATATTCTCTCCATAAAACCATAGAAACTATGTATCTCCCTATCAACATGCCTCCTTCACAAGTCAGTGCTATCTTTGATTGTCTTTCGATGAATCTCTTGGTCCTAATTCCAATCAATCTATTTGTAAGTCCATTCAAGCTTTACATTATTTATTTCAAGATAAATTTCAGGCTATGGAATCCATGATTACATCTCTTAAATCTAAAATCCAACATCTTAAGGACGCTTCTCAGGCTCACGCTAGTTCTTCTTCTCATCCTCATTCTATGTCTTCTACATGTGCTCATATCAGTGAACCCCAAGTCTTACCACTCCCCACGCCTCTAAAGTTTGATCTCAATACTAAGCAACAAGATATTCTTTCATAGCTCATAACTCATCAATTAATCAAATTTCCATCTACTCATACTATCCTCCTTATCACTTACAAAATATCAAGGTCATCCATATTGCAATTAATATACATTGGAGACATAATGACAATTATTTCTATGCTCTTAAGAGACAAATTGGCCACCTTAAGCATTATGGTATCATTTCATTTGCTACAAAAAATGATCCTACATGTTCATCTCCAATTGCTACATCTCATTGGGTTCCTAAATCTGATTCATCTATGTCTAATGAGCATTATGCCATTGTTACTTAGGTTCCTTCTACAATAAGTCAAGTGCCTCCTAAGCAACCACCTCTCAAAATCAATCTAACACCTCCTCCTCAAGTCTTCTACCGCATTACCAAGTCAAACTAAGAAACCACTCACTAAGCAAGACTAGAAAACTCTAGATGGCCTCTCGACTTCCACCATTCAATATTCCTCCCCATCCTACTCCACTTCCATTTCCAATTCATTTTGTCAAAGCAACTACTCCTTCTATTGATGGCCAAGACACATTTCAAACTCCACCACCATTACATGGTCCTAATGTTGCTTCTACCTACCATTTTGCTAGCTCTCCCTCTTATCATGACATGGATAATGCTCTCCCAAATGGCATGGTATTCTTGCATTATTACATATATCTTCATCATTGGCACACTTGGGGGAATCACACTCATTCTTCCCCCCCCAAAGCATCATCAAGTGTCTACCATTTCTATTATTGTGCTTTGTGCTTCATACATCATCTTTCTAAGCATCATTACATAATTTGATACATTTTGTACCATCATTACCATATGATGCACTCTCATGCTATGGTTCACAATTTAATGTTGAGTGCATACTACATTCATGAACCTCACATCATACACACAACACATTTCACACTCGGATAATTCATGACACATCTCTCGACATCACATTCTCACACATTTTCACTACCCGATGATGCACTCTAGTTCCATTTTCATATTTGAATTTTGAGGGTCTAAATCTGAAATGAACCTCACCACACTCACTCAATCTCTATGCTTTATGCTTCACAATCTATATTTTTAAGTGCATAATTCAAACCATTTCTTGATGACACACTATTGTTTTATGGTCCCTTCTTCGACTCTTTGAGGGTCTTTTATAACCGAACCTCCTCTCATAATCACTCACATTCTCTCTGGGGGAAATCTGATCCTATCACATTCACTTTACATTCCATTCCATTCCATTCATACTCATAACATACTACATATCTTGGGGTTATTTATTCTTTCTTACTCATGCTTACATGTACATGTTGTTTTCATGCTAGATAAATACTTCATATATCATTATCTTTATCATATACACATGCACATTCACTTGTTTTCTAGTTTTGAATGCATATTTTCCACAAATATTTACACATAACATAAATTCTTGGCATTGTACCTCTTACCAATCCCACAACGACTCTTGGGGGCATCTACTTTCATACACACTACATGTGTTATTGTTTCATTTTATACTACTTCTTATTCTTCTTATCACATTACTCTATCGATATATACACATCTTGACATATTTTTATCTTCCTAACATGCTAATGGGTGGTTCATGTGCAATTTTGTCTTATGGGAAATATTTTCCACCATGGTTGTCTATTACTTTGATTGTTATTGTTTGTCATTATTTTCCTTTGAATGCAATTGTTTGCTTATGTGCTTTTCCCTTTATATCATTTGCACATTGTATGATTTGGTGCTTCAACCTTGATTGTATTGCGACACCGTGAGCGATATCCCATGTTTGAAACCCACTTTGTGCGGTCTACATTTTCTTCGATATGCATATTTCTCTTGATTTCACTAAATCATGTTTCGATCCACTTTTGTTTACACGTGCCTTAGTTTCTATCATGCACATCCCCTCCCCGTAGGTGCCAATTTTAGATTAGTGACCAGTCCTCTCTTTTTTTCCGCATCCTCCTAGAATGTTGCATGCACCCCAAATAAGGGGAGCATGCATTGGGTGAATCATTCACCCTATTTAACAAGATACATAGTCACAGTTTATACCTACATAATATAGAAAAACACACTATATAATTACATAAGTGGATCAAAATCTGAATTGGGTCATCGGTTTCAGCACAAACACTAGTGCCCAGATATAGACATGAGGGCACAGGAGTCCTTGACCTTCTTGGGTGCACCTATGACCGGGGGTAGGTACAATCACTTTCTCATATTAGGACAATTTTTAGCAGTTTACATAGAACAAGCACAATCCTCAAATAATCAACATGCATGGTATCGACTAACTAAAATATGATATTTTATGAGTTAATCTAAATAGAAACAAAATGAAATATTGAAATTCGAATCTAAATATTTTATTTTATTATTTGAATGTATTGGAATAATCAAAATAAAAGGGGTGAGATACTAACCTATTTTTAACTTACCTGTTATGTCTTTGGAATGAACAGTGATGTGTAGACGAAAGCAGGTGTGGCTAAACGACTTTAGGAATAACATAACTTAGGAATCTAACTAGACTAAGGCACATGGAAGAGTCTTGGGCCACCTTGGATCTCCTGGTTTGTGATATGGGCACCGTGGTCTATAAAAATCTCAAGATCGAATATAGTAGTGTCGTAAGGTCTTCTTAATATTTTCATTTTTTTGTAGAATTGTTCGCAATACCTTCTCTTATGTCATTGTAAATGTGATGTGAAGATCCACCTACAAAACCCTATTCAAAGCATCAAATTCCAAAAATAAAAATACATATGAATAGGTCGATCGAACTTACTCGCCACAAAGGTGGACCACAAAGCGATGCACTACATTTTAGAACCCATGTAGTTTTTGTACATGTGTGTGTAATTTTGTGCCTAGGATTCCTATCGCCAATGACGTAAAAGTAGGGGGAAATAACTAGATGTAAAAATGCAAATGGTGGATGGAAAGAATACAACCCTTTCCCCTATGCTTGTGTGATGCAGATGTAGAAGATGCCCAAATGTAGTTCCTTTCCTTAGTAGATAGTTTCCTTTGATAGTAAGATGTCCACCCCTAATGTAGTGAGTATGATATGTTTATATAGGGATATCTTTTCAAATTTTAACACTAATTACCCAAAGCGTGACTACTATCTAGAGGAATGCACAAGATAACAACAAAGAATGACCTTAAACAAAAAAATTAGGACCAAAATCGTGAAAATAAGGGTTCCTAAAATCATGGGTGGGGTGCCCTGGGAACCCTGGTTCTATCATAGTACCCTAGTATAGGATTGGAGATGAAAATCGAGTGAATTACGACACCTTATACACCTTAAAAGACACCCAAAATCGTATAGACAATTAACAATTATACAGAGAAAATAACAATGATGACCTAATAACCGACAATAAGACTATGGGATGGGTCATTAGTGAATAATTTTATTACGTGATATCCATATACAAAATAACATACTTGGTGGTAAAATGTAATAGTAAGTGTGTGATTTTGTGACTACATTTGCCCCCACTTTAAGTTAGTGAGTGGAAAGCTTGGTAACATAAAGTAGATAGAGATGTACCGAGAATAAGTCGAGAGGCCCATGTTGTAAGAAGAATGCACATATGTGTAGTAGAAGCATGTCGATAGGACTTTTATCCCAAATCCCCACCCCCCCGACAAATTTGGGCAAGACAACTCCTACACATAAGGAAATTATGAAGGAAACGACTCAGACCCGCGAGCTCACATTCTAGGATGACAAACTGGTTGCAGAGGGACTCTACAATGGAATGAAAGGGGCCTACAAAAGTTTAAATGACCTATGCAAGAAGAAATAGGAGAAGTAGCTGTCGCGTGAATCGTGTCTTAAATCTATTTGACAGACTCGGGCAGGCTCTAAAATAAAAAAGGGAAAAAGTCAGCATTTGAGCCCGAGTCAAAGGAAAGCGGGCCATTGGAGAAAAAGGTGAAAATTTTCCTTTTGACAAAAAGGCCCAGAGATAAAAGGTGAAGCACATCCCCAGCCAACCAAAGGGTGCCACGTGTCAATGAGCGGCGGGGCTATGGGAGTTTTCGGACTTAGCGATTCTTACGGAAAAGGGGAAAAGATAAATTACGGACCGCAAACCCAATTTTTCCCTAATCTAGCTATCACGTGTCCCATATTAAAGGGGAACCCAAAGATTTCAAATTGTTTTCCCATCCATTTGTACGGATTCGATACAAACTTGGAGGGGCATATCTTTCGACTCAGGGCTCGAAATATTACAATCGACACCGTTGGAAGCGTCTCGATGTCTTCTATGCCATGGAAAGATAAAAAATCAATTTTCTCAAGCCCTAGTAGGTGAACCATGGAGAAACATCTTCAGGCCTTTAATACAGAATCTGATTTTCTCAACTACCAGATCTAATTCAATTCGATCTACCATTCTTCTTCAACACGCCAGATAGACAGAGGGAGCTAGAATTGACATATTTGGGGTGGATTTGAAAGGGGGCATTGATTGATGGCATTTGAATCTTCAAGACAAGATTCAATGCATATCCCGGGGTGGTTGAAACATGATTCGAATTTTCCCTCTTCTCTCTCTTTTCTTTCTATATATACTGTAACACTTCTCATTTGAGAAGGAGAGACATTCTAGGCATAGAGAAACTCTATCAAATTTGTTTCTCGATGCCATTTTTGAGTAGTGAACCTTCTCCCACACCTAGAAAATGTATTTGTGCCTCTATTCCATAAATGTAATGGTTTGTGCACCTTCTAGAGCAATAAAAATGTGTTTTTGGTGTTTCTTTGTGCCTCTCCCTTCCAGATTTTTTTTATGCATGTATTTCACATTTGTAGGTGCAGGATGTTGTGTTTCATGGATTTTAATGGTGAATTTGAAGATCTGGGCCATGTCACTTCTGTTTGACCTCCCTCATCTCCATTTTTCTGTTTCTTTCTCCCTCAACATAATATCTCACTTCCTTTCTTTGGTGTATGTCACCGCTTTAGTGTAGGCTTCTATTTTTTCCCCTTTCTCTCTCCTTGGTTCCTTAGAAGTTAGATTAGGATTAGATTAGCTTTCTGCACTGGAATAGCTTGTGGTAGGTAGTTTAGGAAGAGGAACCAGCCTTCTCTAGAGAGATTTCCCACTTTTACAAGGTCCCACACCTTGGGGAAAGTTCAATGTTATGCAATCACACTAGATGATTCTACCTTAGAAAATCAGATCCGTAACTCATTTGGGGTGCTTTGTGATTTCACACTAATATGACTATAAAAGCATGCCGAACCATGGATCAGTGGGTTGATCCATGTAACGTAGCAAAAAAGTGTAAATGTCGCGATGAAGTGTGCTAAATGAAAGTGATGACTAGAATGTATGATGATTTCGAATGTGGTTTAATGATGAATAGGTGGGTAGGGAGTGATCATTTCCCAACCCGAATGCTCATATACAAATGAATAATCGGAGGATTTGGGCATCCTACCGCTAGAGGAAGAGTGTAGGGAGAAAAGTGTGTTATTCTCCAATCTTTAACTACATCCTCAAGATCTAGCCATTGCTAGATGGACTCAGATCAAATTTTGTGATTTTTGGATCCAAATGATTTGATTAAAATAGTTGACCCATATAGGAGTGATAGAGGGAAGGCACTCTTGCCCCCACTCCATAGGTGTCACCACAATGTGAAAGCTTCCAAGTTGGGTCATCTAGAAGTGAAAACATGATATAAAAGGGTGACTTCAAGTTAGGTTATCTCGGAAGAAAATGTGAGATAGGAGGAGGTGGCTTCCAAGTTAGGTCATCTGGAAGTGAATACAAGATGAAAGAGGTGACTTCCAAGTTAGGTCATCTGGAAGAAAACATTGAATATGAGAGGGCTTCCAAGTTAGGTCATCTGGAAGCAAGCGAAACAAGTATGATGGCTTCCAAGTTAGGTCATCTAGAAGTAAGCACAAAATATAGAATAAATTCCCAAGTTATGTCATCTGGGAAAGAATGGTGAATGTAACTCCCAAGTTAGGTCATCTGGGAGACCACTTGTAGATTTGAACTATATGATTTTTGATCTGAATGCATTGATTTTGATTGGTTGATTAACTATTTTTTGTTACTTGTGGAGAGATTTTACGCTAGTTGCCCTAGGTTAAGTCATTAAAGGGAGTCGATGATGAATGATTGTATTATAAAGAATTTTTAATTGCTTGTTTCCCCAAGTTAGGTCATTAGGGGGAATCAATAGAAAGTGGTGTGTGATTGTATTTGGAAGATTTTAAATGTTTTTGCCCCCAAGTTAGGTCATTAGGGGAATTAATGGTGAATTATCGCATAATGTATTAGTAAGTGTCGATTCACAATGTTTGAACATATGGTGATGTGAGGGGGATTATAAGGGGACCCCAATAATATGCCCCCCTTTCAAATGAAAGGGGAGTGATGAAAAGAATGGATGCTAAGTCAAAGTAATGACAAGAGGTGAAAATGTGTATGTATTGAATGGAAGATAATTGTGAAGGGATATAATATGCGCTAAATGTGTACAATACGGTGGTAGGTGGAATTATAAAAAGAATTCCACAAATAGGGTGTAAATTAGAGTAAAAATGCTCAAGATATGAGTGAAACAATGTAACGTGTATTAGTTGTGGAAATAAGCGCGAAATAAGGACCATAGTAAAGGTAGTGATGAAAAGTAACTATAAATAGTAAAGTGAAAAAGTTATTTAGTTACCTCATTTTTCTTTTGCGTGAGTGTGAGAGTGTGCACGGAGTGAGTGAATATGCCTCAAGTGAGAGCATTGTGTCCTAGTCAGTTTGAGAGAGTAGTAGATCGCATGCACTGACCACATAGTCGATAAGTGCATTAATTTCACAAAATGTATGGTGTAATAGGCATTTTAGTTGAATTTTTGAAAATTTGAGATTTTTTATTTTCTTAACGTTTTTGACCTAGACAAGAGCAATAAGGGTGATAGTGACCTTGAGACTGAGTGCACCTTAACCGGGCACTAGTGTCTGCTGCTTGGGTGCCCAGATCCCGCATCTAGGTGCCCTAGTCAGAGTGTGTGCATTGAGTGGATAATGGTGAAAAACATGTGTTTAGTATGTTGAATAAGTGTGTTTGGTTGTGTAATGTGTTCTAACGCTACATTTTTGTCATTTGGTGGTGTGCAGAGGGATATCCATTCATGGGAGTTCCATGGTGGCCATCATTTGAGCACATTTCTTAGATTGGGCCTATTGGATGATGAGTGGGATGTGATGGAACATGTCGGACCTATGGCATATAGCATAGATGGGGATGTGCCCATAATATGCCCATGTTAACTCCATTATGTGAGAGATGGTGTGTAGACACATGCACATTTTGGTTACTACGAGGGAGATGACTGTCACGTTGGAGGATGTATATTACATATTGCGATTTTCGGTTATTGGGGAGAGAGTACAAGTGATGGAAGCGAGAGGATATGGAGCTACAGATGTGCTCGACGAGGTGGTATTTTTTTGGGACATGAGTACCTACCGAGGTCCATATCAATTTGGATGCTATATTGTAATCTAGGGTTCCATGCTTGTAGAAATTTATTGTAGTGGTGATTGCTTCATGTATAGCCATGGAGGGAGGAGGTGTCGACATCTTGTATAAGATGCATGACATATGTTAGTAGATAGAGGAGGAGGGTATGAGATATGCATGGGAATGATGTGTGTTGGCCCATTTATATAAAGACTTGTATCGGGATGAGCATGGTGGAGGTATAGGAGCCACCACATTGATGCATGTGTGGGCATATGAGCATATAGTTGTATTGAGACCGGTTGTAGGGCCACGAGGAGAGTGGGCTAGCTCGAGATATATGCTCGACGTTGGGTGGACATTCATAGTAGGAAGATGGATACATATACCTTTAGGGAATTGATAGATAGGATGGGGCCTGAGGTGGTTATATGGAGGCCATATCATGACTATGGGGATGGCCGAGGATGCTACAAAGTTGCAATGTATCCAGAGGACTATATGGCTAGAGGAATACTTTCTAGGTGTGGTGGATATTTTTAGGTTGAGAGGGTGTCACGATAGTTTGGGATGGCTCAGGATGTGCCCCTAGAGCCATATATATGGTTGAGAGCTATCAGAGCACCTAAGAGGGCTGGTGCTTAGGCCAGGGCCCACAACAAAGCCTTTAATACCACTAGGGACTAATGAAGTAGATCCAGTGATAGTGGTTGTGGATGGAGATGATGCGGGGTGCACCGAGGAGTATCGGGTGTGGTGGGAAGTTCATCGGTGGGTATTATTATACCCGGTATTCACAGGTACTATGGAGCTACCGCATGGAGGAGGAGGGGAGGAGGTATCCCGACTCGTAGTATCAGCCTGCACAGAGTATAAGTATTTTTGTATGCCTATTTGGTGTTTAACGGATTTTCTACGTTGTTTTATATGTGGTTAGCTAACACGTTGTTTTATGTTATATTTGAGGATGATGGTTGTTGATTTTAAACACATCGATCCGTAATTTAACATGGAATGTGCCGAATGATGTGCTAGGTGGAGGGATGCTAGAGTGTGTTGATGACATTGCATAGAGAGCATGCCCATCTCTTTGAGATAGTTTCCATATCAAGCAGCGATATGTACGATGCTTCTAAAGCGAGAGGGATGAGGCATGCGGGGAGATTCAACGTGCTCGAGAGGTAGTAGGTGGTGGTCCCTTGGCCTAGGACATGTTCGTGTGGTATGTGGACTTACAGTGTTAGTTTTAGAGTAGGCTACAAAGATTACTATACTACGGAGGTAGGTGGAGAAGTTTTGAGGCCACGAGGCTAGTGTTGCATTGGTGGAGAAGTATCTAGTTCTAGGGCTCTCATAGTACACAAGATTGATAGTGATGATGAGGTCTAATTAGACTATTGTATATGATGTGGGGAATTTCCTCAGTGATGAAATGTTTTTGTAATGATGATTGTACTTGCTTGTATATGTATGGACACCTATTTTTGATATATGATAAATCTATGTTGGAATGTTTTGCCATTGTGATGTAATGGATGTTGTATGATTCTATGGTTATTGTCCTAGTATGTGTATTGTTTGTGTTTGATGAATATAAATTTGCATTATAATGTTATATAACGTGTGTATGAGAGTAAATATCAAATGACATGTGAGTGATGAAATGTTTATTGAATGGAATGCGTAGTTGTAGCTAATATAATGATGATAGTAGAATAGATGAAAATGTATGATAGTAAAATGAAGATATCGTAATGAATGTATGAAAACGTAATGTAGTCATAATATGTTAGTATGATGAAAGGGGGGAGGATGAGTGATTCCCCCCAGTGTGGGAATGAAGAGGCTCATGTAATTAATACCCCTCAGCAATCAAGTATGAGCCACGTAAGCAAGAGTGTGTCATCAAGAAATGATTGGGTGCACTAGATGAGATGAAAATAGCGTGATGAAAGATTATTAGAAAAAAATCTCTCAACAGTCATGTAAGAACCATAAGAACACAAGTGCATCATCGGGGTAAGGTGATAATAATCACCTACCAAAGACCAAGACGACATGTGGCGGTGGAAGCATGTGGAATGGACGTAGTGTGAGTGTATGGACCAAATGGAATGTCATGTGGAGTAACCATGGGATATGCAGAGGTTGGTAGAAACCCATGGGATGCAGCAGCATGAAGCGGTGGATAGCGTGGATGTGGTGGATGCAATGAATGTGATGGTGGAAATGATGGATGAGGTGGAGAGTGTGCATGTGATAGTGGTGAGTGACCAATGAACTAAGTACCTAGTGGAGAAGACTCAAGTGGGGTATGCCTACGCTGATGGGGTAAGGGAGACAATGACCAGCTCACGAGAGGCAAAGGAGATGATATCAATATCCACTAGTTGTTGTATCCTCTCACATAGGGTGAGATAGTCATTGTCTGATGGCCATTGATGTGATGATAATTACAATAGTGTTGGTCACACTGACATTGTAATCGATGTGGGGGATGATGTTGGTTGGAGGGTAGCTGAATTAATTTCTCATTTAGTAATATATGTAGCACATCATGTGGTCAAGTGTGAGGAGAGAAATATAAAGGATCTCGTGATGGAGGTGGAGTGGTGGAAGTAGGAACTTTCTGAGCTGGAGAAGGATGGGTTAGTGGTGGAGGAGTGGGTTGAGTTTGTTTGGGATGTACTTTAGGCAAAGGTGGAGATTTTTTTGGATGCTCAACTGGAGGTGTGAGTGGAAGACTAGAGGATGGAATGGTTGGAGAAACATGTGTAGGTTCGATGATATGTGAGGATAGAAGATATTTTTCTAGGTCAATAAATTTATAGCATAAGAGGATGAATGACTCACAAGTATCATATTGTAACCTTTGCTTAAGTGGAGAAATGAGGCCACAACAAAAATGAATTGCTTTTCTAAGTCACTAGGTTGGAATATGAGTTGGTGTATACAGGCATTAAACCGTAAGATATAATCTTGGATAGGTTCAGAGGAGCCCTGATGTAAAGTAGGTATGTGGTCATAAGTAACTCTAGGGCCATTATTGATAATGAAACAATGGAGGAAAGTATCCTCCATGTCATAGAAAGTGCTAATGGACCCAAAGGGTAAATGGGTGTACCATTGTAGTGCCTCATCAACAAGACTATAGCGAAAGGCCTTAAGTAATAATCAATCATTAGAATAAGAGGCCATAAGTGTATGGTAATGTAGGATATGAGCATGAGGGTCACTAGTACCATCAAAACATGTGAAAGTGGGCATGGTAAAGTCTTTAGGGAAGGCGGAATTATGAATCTTTTTAGGAACGAGATTTCCATGCAAAGAATTGTTGTGAAAGAGGCATAATAGGCCTTACTTTCTAAAGTGAGAGTATGAACTTGAGATTGAAGCTGACCTATAACATGCATTAGAGAGAGAGAATTTCTATGAGGGGATGGTAGAAGATGGAAAAAATGTATTAAGTGGTTGGAGTTTTCCATTATGAGTGATCATAGGGATGTCAAAAGGTGATACAATGGAGTCTGATGCTAAAGGCACATTAGTAGTATGTGCCGAAGGAGCTATAGTAGATGATGGTGGAGGAATATCGATAACAATAATATGACGACATCGAAAACATCCCTAATAGGTGAGGTGACTGAGGATGAAACCTCTATAGGTGAAGATGAAGTGGGAACTATAGATGATGTGGGAATAGAAGGAGAAGAAGCAATAGATGGTGGTGACTCATGCACAATAGTAGATGCAACCTTAGAGAAGACAACAATGGAGTAGGAGAGTCACACTCAATGGTATAGAAAGAAGGAGACTCATGATAATCATTAGTAGGAGATGGAGTTGTAGGAACAATGTTATCACTGATAAGACTATCAATAGGATCATCAATGTAATATGAAGGAGAATGCAAGCTAGAATGAGATGTGGGAGAAATATTATCGGAAGTAGTAGAAGTTAAAGGAGTAACCATAACAATAGGTGGAATAGAAGAAGATTCATGATGTATACTTGACTACAGATCAATTCCTAATAAGTAATCAATGATAGATTATTCTAAATCATTGGTGGCATATCAAAAAGAAGAACCACAGTGACTAGATGGCATGGTGTATAATGAGTGAATGCAACAAGATCATCAATGAGGCATATACCTATAGGATAATTTGTAAGACTAGTGGGCACATGTTGCTTTCCCTTCAAAAGTGTCAGTTGAGTATCATTAGGTGTAGCTATTAGGGTACTATATAAATATTTGAGTTTAGCTATGGTGGCCTCATCATAGATAGGATTGACACTAAAATGAGACATGATGGGTAAAAAAGAAAATAAAGAGGAACTATGCTCAACCACTAAGGTATTGAAAAGGATCCAAAGGAAAAGTATTCTAAAAGTAGGGTTCACCAAAATGATTAACTAAAATATGATATTTTATGAGTTAATCTAAATAGAAACAAAATGAAATACTGAATCTAAATATTTTATTTTATTGTTTGAATGTATTGGAATAATGAAAATAAAAGGGGTAAGATACTAACTTGAATTTAACTTACCTCGATGTGTGCTTTAGATAAACAAATTGATGTGCAGATCGGGAGGGTGTGACTCGAATGACTTTAGGAATGACAAAAGTTGGGAATTTGACTAGACCGAGGCACCTAGAAGGTTAAGGGCACTCCCGAGGTGCCCTGATGTCGTGATCTAGGCATTGTGGTTTATAAAAAAGCTCGGGATCTCGAATCTAGAAGTTTCGTAAGGTATTCATAAAATTTTCATCTTTGTCACACAATTGTCACAATACCTTCGCTTATGTCGTTGTAAATGTGATGTGAAGATCCACCCAAAACCCTATTCAAAGCATCAAATTCTAAAAAAATAAAAATGCATATGAATAGGTCGGACTGACCTTAGCTGCCACAATGGTGGACTTACGACTAAGTCGCTGCACTACATTCCATACCCCATGTAGTTCTATGTGTGTGTGTGCAATTTTGTGCCTAGGATGCCCTAGTGCCAATGACTTGAAGTAGGGGGCAATAACTAGATGTAAAAATGCAAATGGTGGATGGAATAGAAAGAATACAACCCTTTCCCCCTATGCTTGTGTGATGTAGATGTAGAAGATGCCCAAATGCAGTCCCTTGCCTTAGTAGATAGCTTCCCTTGATAGTAAGATGTCCACCCATAATGTAGTGAGTATGTTATGTTTATATAGGGATCTCTTGTTCAAATTTCAACACTAATGACCCGAAATTCGACTACTACCTAGAGGAATGCACGGGGTAACAAAAAGACCAACCTTGAAAAAAAAAATTAGGACCACAAATTATGAAAAAAAAGGGCGCCTAAAATGCAGATTTAGGGCATCCCATTTCTATCCTAGGCACCTTAGTATAGGACTAGAGATAACAATCGAGTAAATTACGACACCTGAGACTCCTTAAAAGACACCTAAAACTATATAGAAAACCGATGACTATGCCAAACAAATAACAATATGATTGACGATTAATCGGGACAATACGACAAGGGATAGGTCATTAGTGAATACTTTTATTACGTGAGATCCATATACAAAATAACATACTTGGTGGTAAAATGTAATAGTAAGTGTGTGATTTTTTGACTGACTGTATCTCCTTTTTCTTTTTGCATTGGATAAAATTGGATCGAACTTGATCTAATTAGAACAAACCAGGATCACACCATCTGCAGTGGTGTACAAATCATGGGAAATAGTTAGGGTTGGAGAATAACACTAGACCTTTCTCCCCAACACTTCTTCTTCGTGGCGTGAGAACGCCTAAAAACTCTTTCTCAACGTGAGATCTCCTAAAAAACTTGTTCTTCTATAGTGGTTCAAGACACTTTCTATCCTTTTTACTTGTCATGGATCAGGTGCACACATTTCTTTTACTATTTTTTCACATTTTTACATACTTTTTACATGCTTTTATGCATTTTTACATAGTTGGATCGAAAATTTCACATATCCATGACTTTGACCACTTTTTCGCTCTTCTTTTGTAGGTCTGTCCTTAGTACACAACAAGAGGTAGCCCCACATCGAGAAAAGAGACAACGACAATAGGTAAAAACATAATGCAACACATTACACTTTCAACCTTAAGGTCAGTTCCTCTTTCCTAGTTGAGCTCTCATGCTTCATTTTTATCACTCCACGCATTTTCTAGCTTCTACCCTTTTATCCACCGACAAAATTGAACCCTTCTATGTCTCCATGTTGATCGGTGGATACCAATTAAACAATTATATTATTGATTCGGATCCTCCGAAAATTTCATGCCCGCTAAGGTTGCTCAAGATCTTGGTTTAAGTATCTCTTGGGAATTTGGTCATTTATACTCTATGGAGACAAAAGAGGTTCCACTTTTGAGAAGGATCAAAGATGCAAAATTGAATTTTGTGGCCTTTAGAAAAAGTGAGCAAAAACAACAATCCTAATGGTTAATATGACATCTACCTACGAAATGTTCCTCAAGAGAAGATTTTGATGGGAAATGGACGTGAGATTCAAATGGATTGGTATTCATCTTCAATACCGGTCAAGCATGAAATGAAAAATCTCCTTCCTGAGCCCAAGATGAAATACACAGTTAAGAATTTGAATGATCCTAGAGCAAATGTCCTCTTCCAAATAAGAGAATTAGGGAAAGATTCATTCAAATAATTAGGGAGAGTTCCATTCAAGGAAAGAGGTGATGGGAACTACTTCATGAGTTTTGAATAAGGTGAAGAGATACTCATTATTGAGAGAAGGCTAAAAAATATTTCGATGAAATTTAGAGCATGGAATTTGATGGAAGTTGTTCGTCAACTGGTTCAAGTGCATGTATCACTTTTTCATCCCCATAGGGAGATTTTTTCCCCTAGCATACAAGTTGTAATACTATAATACAAACAATACCACCGAATATGAAGCCTTGTTTCTTGGATTGCAAGATGTCGAAGAAATGGGGATCAAGAAGCTCATCGTACAAGGAGATGCTGAGTTAATTGTGAAATAGGTAAGAGATATATTTCAAGTTAAGAAATCTCATCTCCACCACTATAGAAATAAAGTTTGGGATTACCTTAAAGTATTTAATGAATTTAACATTAGATTATTCCCTAGAGACTAAAATTCCATGGATGATTATTTGGCATTCTCTATCTCATTGATGATCCCACATCCATATTTCAGCAGAGAATTTTTTTAGCGGAAATGATCTTCCGCCAAAGTGTACTAGATAATTCAGAAAACTCTCAAGTTTTTAATGACGATAATCGATTCTTTCCTTCTTGCATGAGACTGAATATTTTAGGTTTATGTATTTTGAAGGAAGTGACTCACTCCCATAGGAGTTTACCATAAATAATAGTGATAATAACACAATTGATCAAGCAGATGAAGATGGAGTAATTCAATTAAAAGGTAACAAGATTCCAAAGGGGCTAGTGTGACTAGAGGAATTATTTTAAAAAACATGACATGTTTATCCATGGTAAAACCAAGGATCAACCAAGATCTTCATCAAAATATGACAAGATAAACATTGGAACAAGTGAACAACCAAGGATGGTGAACATAGGTAAATGTTGTTCACCCGAGGAATGAAGAAAGTTATCTTATTTGTTAAAAAATACTCATATGTACTTGAATATTTATACAATTATTTAAAATCCCTTCTACCTCAATCAATGCAACATTCCATCCCCTTGAAACTAGATGTAAAATCCTTTTCAAAGAAAAAAAATATAGTATAACTTGAAGATTGTTGGGACCATCAAAGAATAGGTTGGGAAGTTACTCAATGTTTCTATCATTTTACCTATCCATAATTCAACATTGATAGTTAATATTGTACCGATCCGAGAATAAAAATGGTGATATCTACATCTCGTGTGGATTTATGCAACTTAAATCAAGCTTCCTTAAAGGATAATTACCTTTTCCATTCATGGATCATATCTGTGTTGGAATAAAGAAGTGACTAAGTATGAAGGCATGTGCAAAGGAAAAAGGACGCGCGAGGGTTCCCGAGAATCATTAAAGAAGGATTTTCATAAGTTAAAGGTGCATGTGAAGGTATGAGGAAATGATGCACAAAATTTTGTGCATAAGGAGAACATAGTCAAGAGTTATCTAGATTTCCAAACAAGGCCAAAAGTAGGAAAAAGCACGGGTTGGTGTGGTTGACATGGTAAAGCTATAAATAGATAAAAGCATGGATAAGGCACAACCAAAACATGATAAAACACATGTAGGGATGATAATATATATGAACTATGTATGAATAGTGATAGATTTGAATATAACACATGTGGCGTGAAGCTATTTATATCTCACAGGATAAAGATGGAACTTCCAGATTAAAGTAGGCCACACATGGAGAACCACAGGAAGGTGCCTAAATATAGGAAAGTGAAAGCATGCAAGCTATGTATAGGAGTAGTCTAAGAATATATTAAAGCATGTAAAGTGGTGAAGGACAAGTTCCCACCCTATATATAGGTGTGTAAATGTCCATGTAAAAGAGAAACGTGTGTGAATGGGAGGATACATGAAGGTTGTGAAGAGTGAAGATATAATGAGTAGATTGTATGAGTGAGTCCATGTATGAGTCATACCTTACACATGAGTCTATAATGGAGATTAGCTAAGCCTATCATATTGTAATGCATCATGAGTATAATGAATACAAGCTCCTTTGGTGATCAAATATATTTGTGTGCATTACAGAGTTCATCTTCTTAATATAACAAGTTTGTATGTTATGTTAACCATGTTTAAGGAACCACATCTTGATTTCTGCCCTAGAAGGAACTCAGAGGAGTTATGCGCACTTTGGATGAGTTCTTAGATGCATGACTAAGTGAAGTGCTATTGCACTTGACTATGTTGTTCGATTTACTAGACTTGCAACTAGACATTTTGGTTCCATTTTCAAAACATTAATTCATTTAGGCTCTCAATATGTGGTGAGCTTATGACATTTTTCTATCATTAGAGAACATTGAAAGGTAGATACACGATGGAGAAGATGAGTTTACACGAGATACAACATTAGTATTAACTTCAATCCACAAAAATGGTTGAAGACAATATGTATGATTTTCTTAATGAGACATTATTCAACTTCTTTCCACAAGAATTGTATGAGTGGTTAGTAGCATATGTACAAAACAAATTAAGTCGGATTGGAAAGCATATTTGGAGTTAGAATAAGTATCAAGTGTTGGATGAATTGGATTGTCATGGACGTGCATAGTATATCATTGGTAGGAAGGTGTCTTATGGAATTATACTTTGGAATATGTGATATCAATGTTTTCTTTCCTAGGAGAAACATAGTTACAGATTTTACGATCCCCGAGGATCATATTTACGTGTGGTGCCATTAGCTAAAGATATTAATGGTTGAATTCAGATTGGAGAATCTCCCAATGGTTGGATAAAACCCCACTTTGCGTGAAAGGGGAAAGGGATTGGGAAATATTTTGTTGGGATAGATGGAAAAGGAAAGAGAAAATATATTGTGTAGATACAATGATGCACGAGAGAGGGTAGTTGAAGAGGTGTTAAAACAAAGAGGAATGGGGATGGGTGGAATTTTTGAGAACCATACTGAGAGGTGAGGGACTAGTAGGATGATGTCCCTTTGATATTGGAAAACTACAACAGAAAGACCCATTGACATCTTATGAAAGAAAGTTTGGTGAAGAGAAAACCATTGGCACGCATATGACCCATCATGGAACCTTATCCCTTGCATTTGGTACTCATGAATCAGAAGTTCATGTAGAGGATCATCATAGTGACAGAGAGAATAAGAAGGTAATCGGGGATGACCACGTTGGGTGGAGATACATGCATATATATTAGTATCAACTCAATAGGCATAAGAGATAAAGGAAAACACATATGGTAGCGCAATAGGTTCCGTAGTCGAGACATAAAAGTTTGTTTGTAAGTAAAATAGTAGATGCAACATTAGGACAAAACATTGAAACACTAATAAGTAGAAATAGTCCCATTGGTGGGATACTAGGACAAAGGGTTGGTGTGTAGTTTACTTCTATTATGGCCACACATACCAGTTCTTCATTAGGACCACCATTCATTCCAACAATAGGAGGGTTGATAGGATTTAGTCCTCCCCTGAGCAGGGAAATCCAAGTGGAGGTTTGAGGTCGGGATCTGGTCCTCCCCTAAGCGGAAGCAATACAAGACAAAGAAGTAACCCACCACCACAACAGCCTCCTCAAATTTTCTTTGAAATTTCACTCCACTTACCCGAGTATAGAGGATTAGAAAATTCTACAAAGTATTTACACAAATGTGAGCTCTTTTGGAGAGTGAAGATAATTAATACTTCATATAAGAAGGGTTATTCATTTAGAACTTCATTTCAAGGTCGCGCACATAGTTTTTACATGAAGTATGATCCACATCAGATGGTAGTGGACTATGAAATGTTATGTACCACCTTTCTATGGAAGAATTTCACACACCTCGATTTCAAGCAACAAAGTATCAATACACTAAAGGAGATTAAACAGAGACTATTTGAGAGTTTCGAGGATATGATACATGATTCAAGACCATGTTGTTTAAAATATCATATGATATCCATCAAAGCCAACATGCATAATGGTTCATGGGTGGATTGCTTACACCTTTTATAAGGGCATTATCACATAAAAATTTATAGACCCGAGTGAATATTTAGAGGAAAAATTACGCGTAGAGGTAGTTGGAAGCATGTATCTTGGTGTAAGTACATTCCTTGAGGTGCATATTATAACTATGGTAACATTATTAGAGATTTTTTTGCTAATTCTATGCATGACACTCATAATAGACTATGGTGTACAAATTGTGGCATATAAGGGACACACTAAGGATAGTTTTATGAGAAGAAATGTGTGCACACTACTTTCAACTTGTGTGGATTTTCCATAAAAATCATGATGTTCGTGGATTTCCCTCTTCTTGATGCATGAACCAGAATAATGTGTCACTCTATTGTAAGATTTATGATGCACATACACATGATACAAGTAATTTTTGGCTAATTGACCATATCCATAAGGATTTTGAGACATGATTGTGCATAACCAATGCAAAAATTCATTCACGGGAATGCGAGGATAAAATAATAGTGCATGTAATAATGGTAATGGAAGGCTATAAGGAAGATATCACGGAAGAGGCTGAGGAGGTCGTGGATGTAGGTTCAAGGTGAGGAACATGCTATATATGTGGGTTACCAAACCATTATTAGTAGGAGTGCCCAAAGAACCAGTCTTGTGTGTACTTATGGAAAGGGGCACAAAGTAGAAGATTGTCTAATCAGAATTTATACGCAGAAATGTGAAAAAACAAGAAGGATAAGGGTGCAAAAATGATACATGTTGAATAATATAATCAAGGAAATTGGTATCTCAAGACTTTAGGTGTGGAACAACAACAACCATTATTGGTTACTACACGTGTAGAAGGATTGCATATGAATGAGTAGGGAAGATCAAATCCACTAATCATATGGGATGAGAATGTATAACCAAGTAACTAGATGTAGGAAAAAAAGGAAATATTCCAAGAGACCACGAGCTTAATCAGAGAACTTTAGGGGAGATAATTTATCGAAGGAACAATTGTGGGATAGAGAGTGTGCAAGCACACTAAATTACTTGATGATAATGTTGATGACCTTAGGAAGTATGCAATATGCTTAGACAATAAAATATCACACCCCTATTAGGAGAATAATTGTGAGAGAATGTACCGTGTATAGAGACAAAGAGGTAATGCCATATCCTACATGCTAATTTACCACCTCATAACCATGAATACGATAAGGAGATTACCTTGGATATGGTTATAGATGATTGGTTGGTAAGTAAAATTTTGATTGATACACGCATGAAAGTTAATGTCCTTACCCTTGATACTTGGAATAGAATGGGTAGACCACCATTACAACCATCCTCAAGTGTGATGTATATGGAAAAAAGCAAGGGCCATGCCCATTGGCATTTTGAAGGATACAAACATCACAATTTAGGGAGTAAAATTCAAAGGGGATTTTAAGGGTTTTGGAATTGGCATAAGTAGACAACTTCCCTAAATTACTTGGCCATCCTTGGTGTTATGCAAAAACACAGACCTATACTTTAACAAACATTATGTTAGTTTGAGAATGCATATGAGTGAGTAGTGATCCCTATGGATGGTAAAAATATTGTGCCCTACATCGATCCCGTAAGTGAAGAAGATTTTAACGAGATCTATGTGTTGACGATGTGGGATTCATAATATGTTGAGCTAACAAAGGAAGGTATGCTCAAGTGGGAAGACACATATTCTAGCAATGACACTACTAGTGTTGCTTGTGATAGTTGGGCTCATGGTACATATGAAATATTTTATTTTGAGTTTCATGGAAAGCCACACATGTGATCGACCACAAACAATTAGAAGATTGAAGAATACCACACTAGAAAAGTTTACTTGAGAAGGAAATCCATAGAAATTCTTGTTCTCCATGGAGGATCAACTTCACGTTGAGGGTCGGAGGAGAAATCGCTTGTATATTCACTCATGGGAATGACAATGCAATGGTGGGCTACACACCGAGACAAATTGTTAGGATGGTGTGAGATTAGGGTTGATTTCTTAACTCGGTTTGTTAAGAGTAACCTTCCTTCAAAGATATCAAGTTATGATGGAGAAAATTCTCCCTAGATCACATTCAAATTTTGAAAGAAGAATTGGCTTGTGGGACTTGATGCATTATAGATTTAACAAAAATAGAATTTATTAAACCCTAATTGTATAGTCACATATGATAATAAATGCTAGAATACAAATTTGACACAAACAATAAGCAACTAAAGTATAAAACCTAAGGAAGAGGTGTAGGAAGAATAACTTATCTAATTAACACACTATCTAGTACTAGTTCCGATTTGGGAAAAGTATTGAACAAGAAGTGAAGAGTGTCATAAATACTCAGGATAAATTACATACTTGGAATATAGCTAGAAATTGGCACCCATAACAAGACAGGGTCTTTAGGCACCGACAACCTCTACTAGGTGCTTGTGACTATGTAGATGGTCAGAATTTGATTTTCATAGTGTCACACAAGTGTCATAATTACTCTATGTTGGTCGCATGTGTGTTGTAATATAATCACCGAGGTGCTTGTGACTTAAAAACAAATATTCACATGTAAAACCCATAATACCACATCAAATCCAAAAAAGAAAGATGCAATATGGGGAGTCATATTGACCTTAGTGGTCACCCCGAGAGTGAAATTATGACCAAGCACTTGCACTACATCTCAAACTCCATGTAGTTCTAGTGAGTGTGTGTAATAATCATGCCCTAAGATGCCCTTGTGCAAGTGCACTTAATAGTGGGCTAGCTATATGTAACAATGTAAATAGAATGTGTGGATGAAAAAAATGAACTTCCCCTTCCTATGCAAAGTGTATGTAGAAAATGTATTCCCTTGTCCCTTGATTGAATTCCAAATGGATGCTTTGAAGTGCTTTAGGTGCCTTTTGAGTGAAATATTAGGTGATAGTAATAATTCTTAGAGCTTAGTCCTTGATTTTGAACACAATTATGTATTTATATGATTCCCCTGTTTAAATTTTGTAATTGAAAACCTAAAAGGTGGCCCATAAGTAGAAATGATTCACAAAAGATAAAAGAGACCCAAAAGAAGTGAATAAGGTGGAAAAGGGTCAGGGGTTCCTAGAGGGGACATGGGTGCCTATGCGCTCTGTCTTGGCTAGGCACCGGTGTCCAAAGCCATAAAAGATAAACAAGTCACCGATTTGTTTTGAATGTATTAATTATTTCAATTGAAAATGGAGATAGAATGCATTTTGTTTGTTAGAGGAATGTGTTTGATATTTTCAAACTACTAGATAGGAGAAGGCTTATGTAGAGTTTGTGTCTAATATGACAAACTACTGTGAAAGCCAGGGGTGCATATGTTTTGGTGCTCCTATTTGAGCCTAGGCGTTAAAGTGACCTAAAAAGAAGAGTTGTGATTTTGACCCAAGTTTGATTAATTAGTAAATGTTGTAACTATAATATGTGTGAAATATACTCTGTTTTTAGATCTCGAGTGCCGAGGATTTGATCATGATCAAGTTTTTGGGTATCTCGGTAGGGGGTAGGAATGTGCATGGTGTTCTTTCTTTAAACCAATGCACATACAAAAAAGTGGCTAGATATATGTGTTAGTATAAAAATATAGTAAACATGTCATGGAAAAAGGATGCAACAAGCAATTGTGCATACAAGATAGACCGTGAAAAGTGGGTTTTAAACATGGGGCATCACTCACAATGTCACAAGACAATCAGTGTCCAAATGTACCCAAAATCATAAAAGAAAAAATCAAACAAGACATGAGGCATAGCAAAAAAATGTTTTAAACAATATCAACATACAAGTAGAAAGCAATGGAAATTAAGATGTAACAGAAACCATGGTGGAAAATAGTTCTTGCAAGGAAAATAGTGCATATGAAGCACTCATTAACATGTTAGAAAGATAAAGAGTATGTCAAAAAAATATGTATTAATGTAAAGTAGTGTGTTATGAAGTAGAAGAAGTAAATAATGAAACAATAGAACATGTAATGTGTGAGGAAGTAGATGCCCGAGGAGCCTTGGTGGGACTAGTAAGAAGTACAATGCCAAACATCATTGCAGCGTGTAAGTATATGTAAGAAGTTTGCATTCATAACTAGAGAGCAAGTGAACACACATGTGTATATAGAAAAGATATTGACATAATAAGTATCCATCTAGTATGGGAAGAAAAAAGTGTATATGTAAGTATGATAAAAAGAGTAAATACAACCAAGATATGCAATATGATGTGTGTATGAGTGTAATGGAATGGTATGCAACGTGAATGTGATAGAGAAATGTTGCCCCCCAACTAATGTGGATGAGTATGAGATGAGGTTCATTTATAAAAGACCCCTAAAAATAAAAATGAGCCATAAAATAATAGTGTGTCATCGGGAAATGATTTGAAAGTGTGTGATAGATAAAATAGAACATGAAGCGTAGAGTGTAGAAGGTGAATGTAGCAAGCTTCATTTCAGATTTGGACCCTTAATGGTCGAGTATGAACCATGGAACTAGAGTGCTTCATAGGGTAATGAATGGTGCTAAGTGTGTATCAAGATGTATAAGAGAGACTAGATGTGTGATTAAACAAATATATGATTTAGAAATTCCTAAATCTAAATGCAAGATATCATAAATGAATTATAAATTAAGTACAAAAATAGACCCAAGAAAATTAAGCTAGAGAATTGAAACCCTAGTTGCAAAGAGGAGGAAAGAAGACTTAGTTGATTCGCAACTAGATTTAGACTGTAAGCAAAGTGTTGAGTAGATGAATAGAGAGGAGAAGTGTTGCACAGAGCCTTAGAAAAATGTGCGAGATGAAGATTTGTCCGGACTAGGGTGCTTGAGAATGGAAGGGGTGCTTATGGGTGCCACAGAGACTAGTACTAGGCACTTGTGACTACAAAAATTCTCGAAAACCATCTTTGACTAGTCACAAGGTGTTTGTTGTCCTTCTCCTTTGGTCGCTAGTATGTCATAAAATGATCATTAATGTCACTGATAACCTACAATGAAATATTGACCTATAAAACCCTCAAGAGTGCATCAAATCCCAAAAAGAAAAGAATGCAAATGAGGGTTTGGACTATCCTCAACTATCAAACAAGTGATCTTATAACTGAGTGTTGCACTACATTTCAAACCCAATGTAGTTCTAGGTGTGTGTGTGCAAAATCGTTCCCTAGGTGACTCTTGTGTGTGTCACACTTTTTAGCAAGAAAATAACTAGATGTGTGCATGGAATAAAATGAACTTCCCCTCCTATGAAGTGTATGTAGAAGAATACAGTCCCTTTCCCTTGAATGGATGCTAGAATGCTCTTGAATAGCCTTTGGATGTAACCTTAGGTGGTGATAGCTAATGCTTAGTGCTTGGTCATGTTATCAAATTTTTCCCCTTGGGGAAAAATTGGAAAACGAGGTCCTATTGGATCTTGGGACCAAAAATAGTCATCCATGATCATTTCTAGGTCATTTCAAGTAAATTTTGCATTTAAGGAGCATTATGTTTTTTTGGGAGGTTGTGGGATCATCTTGTTTTATTTTCCCCTTTCCGGGTCTTGGAGGTTGGAGATTTGCTTAGAGTGAGAGATTTCCTTGGCGGGTCCGCATTCACCGACATGAGAAAAAATGTCAAAATTTATAAATAAAATGTTTAAAAGGTTCTATTGTGCTCCCATTACCTCCTTAGTGTCAATAAAGATTCATGAGGTTTAAAAATCAGGGCATGATCATATTGAGTGAGCTAAGGGGGCTTTGAGCTCAAAAATCTCGACGAGCTGCTGATAAGCTATGGGTTGTTCGACCATTTTAAGAATCACGTTGCATTGGGTAAGCTCGGTTTTTGTGGAAAACCGTTAACATCCCAAGTCGAGTATAGAGAATGGCTTAGATACATCGGCTCAAGTGTTGAAAAGTGAAATGAATGTCCGATGAACATGTCGATCCTAGCTTGAAGGTTGGCTTGAATAGGAAAAACATGCAAGGCCACAACATTGGAGGGAGTTTTGAACGTAGTCATGGTTGGTGGAAGTCAACACAAATGGATCAAGCTAAAATTGAAGAAGTTCAAAGTTGGATGATGAAGGTCATCTGCAAGTTTCTCACATATGGTGGAAGATCTAAGGATGACAGAGGAAGTGAGTTTGAGTCAAGCCAAAGAAATTTCAAGCTCGAGAAGAGAAGGGAGCAGTGCGGTGCTCATAGTGCCTCGAAGTCTACATGGAAGTGTAATGTCGGGTGGATCGTTGTGAAAGCTGGGGTCTAGGTTGAGTTAGATTCATTTGGATCGGAATGGAAAAGAAGGAGTAGAGATAGGGATCAACTCAACAACAACTCGTAATCACGTTGAAAATTCACAGAGAATACCTTTGAGATCACGTAGATGTAGAGATCTCTTCATTGGCTCGGTGGGGTTACGTTATGAACCAAGTTGACTTAGTGATAGGAGATCACAACAATCCCAATGCATAACTCAAGGTTGGATTGGGAAATCAATGTCAACTCGGCACCACGGGACTACGACAATGCACAACTCACCAAAATTATGTAGCCACAAAAGCATAGATAAGGGCAAAGAATGTCAAGAGCCAACTCAGCTCAATGGCTCAACATTGAGCTCATGAATGTTGAGGGAATACGATGAGATCGGGAGATGAGGATGAGAGGAGTATTTGGAGGCAAACCAGGTTGGGCTCAGATGGTGATGCTTAAGTTGAAGCAACGAGCTCGGTTTGTGGAAAAATGTGTGTGGCGTAGCTCATGGGAAGATAGTTTGAGTTGAAATTGGGATATGTTGAGGAGTGAGCTCGTACTTTAAGTGTACCGCATCAAATGAGCGTTTGGATTGTATCAATCAGAAGTGAATAGAGCTAGAGGCTCGAAAGGATAACTTCGGTGGCTTAGGAGCTCAAGTCGAGGCACTTGGTGCCATTAATGCATCGTTCAACCATAGGTGAGCTCGAGCGGAGAGAAGAACTACTCGCAGAGCCTAAAAAAGTGACAAGTTTCCATTTGTGGATGAAGATGAGCTCGGTGGTCAAGCTCGGTTCCGAGCTCACATGGATATGACCGAACCCTATGCATAAGTCACTCGGGGTGAAACAATCCGATCAAATTAGAGCTCGAAATGGTGAGGAAGAATTAGTATACAACTGACCGACTCGATGGGAGGATTGTAGAAGAATTATCTCTCTCAACAGAGTCAAGCCGAGGCATAGGAAAATGGGAGTTAGGGAGATTTTCAGTTCTTTGTCTAGGCTTGTGGGAATTTTGGGATGTAACTCGAGGGCATGTTGGAGTAGGATGCCAAGCCGTGTTGTGGGGATTTGAGTCATTCGAGCCGTGGAAAATTTGAGTCTTTTTCATGTGAAGGACGTCAAGCCCACTAAATGAATGTGCCAATACACGTGTGATGCGATGGAACTTGCTCGATTTCAAGTTGTGTCATGGTCATCCGAGTCTATTGTTGAAGTCATCGGTTGAGATGAAGTGGTCAAAGTGAAAGGCACTACGAGCCTCGATCAATGATTAATGGGAGAACCCGTGATTAAATGATATGTGGCAACCAATCCAAGAAAGGTGGGTGAGTGGCGAGTTAAGTGAAGAGCCCAAGACCCGAAAAATGTGGAAGCCAAATAGATGCGGCGTGGGTGTTTTCAATGCAAGTGATGACAAGGTGGACAAATCAAATAAGGAGCTCAATTGAGATTATAGTAAAGTTAACGGAATTAATGGAGACGTTGAGTTATGAGGGCTCGACATGTGATAAGAGCGTTGGTAGTCAAAACTTTAAATGCTCAGAGCTATACATGTCAAATGTAAAACATGTCAAATATGCAAAAGGTCGTGTAAAAGGAACGTGGGGCCCGTTAATGCCAAATGTGGTAGGGATGATAAAACTTGACTCGACGAAGGATGTCGAGAGATCACTACTATGATCAATGCAGGAACTCGCCAACCAAATTGGGCCGAGTTGGCTAGTAAATAGTTGGCCAATTAACACTTAAACCCCTTCCAAAACAAAAATGAACCAAGTGGTCCCACCAAAGGCGTATACATGTGAGATTTATTAAAAAATATTTTATTTAAAATATTATTTCATTAAATGGTGGATAAATCCAAAAAAATAGTTTATGAGGGTATAATGGTGGAATGTTCTTCTCATATGTAATTAATAATGTAATTAAATATGTAGGCCATCATGTGCTACATTTTGGCCTAGGATTTAGGATTCCTCCTCTCTTCTCTCACAGTGGATTTTCTATAAATGTAAAGGAGGAATTCATTCCAAGGGGTTAGACATTTTTTTTCCAATTCCTCTCTTTTCACAAGTTAATCTATTGTGGATTGTGGGAACTTTCAAGCTTTTCTCCAAGATTGTAATGAACATTTCCTCTTCCTAATGTAATGATGCATTATGCACATGATTGAAGTAATAAGAAATTGTTTTCATGTGACTAATTATTAGTCCTTTCATCATTTTTGTTGCTTCATTGTGCCTTTCTCATGCTTGCTAGGTATACTGTGCAATTTCAAGTTTCCATTGCAAGTTTTGGGAGTTTGTGCTTATCTGGGAGTGAAGCTTCATATATAGTTGAGTTGTGGTGCTTTCTCATCCTTCTCATTTTCATCTTCTTCACTGGAAGATAAAAACTTGTCTAGCAAAACCCTTTCTTAGTGCATCACCACTTCTAGTATAGGTTTTACTTCTTGCAAATATCTCTCCCTAAATCCCATGAAAATGTTAGTATAGGTCTAGTTAGTTGTTTTATTGCATTAGAAGTAGTGTTGTGTTTATTTTAGGAAGAGGAAGCCGGCCTTCTCCAAAGGTTCACCTCAAGATGAAAGTCCCACAACTTGCGAGGTGATCCCATGTTACCCAATCACACCGAATGCCCTATCCATCACCTACCCATTCGGAGGGTGTAATGATTTGGTGATAATAGTTTTTGCATGCCCGATGTGACCACAAGGTGAAAGATCTACATTTCATATATCCCATTGTAATATCTTAGTGTGTGTATTTGTATTCACTTTATTTTCATTTAGTTATTGTTCTTAGTGAAATTTCAACCTTAGGAGGTATACCTAAGAACAACTAGTGACTCCATTGGTCTAAGTAACCCACTCTCTGAGTTGCAGACTTCTTTTTCCACCCATTTCCATTCATTTTCTTCCACATATTTCCATTTTTCTCCCATTCATGAAGCTGTGCAATCATGGCTTCATTTCCATCGTGGATTCTCTCTCACAAAGCAACAACACCGGTTCAAAATTCTTTCAAGCTTACAAAATCCATCTTCATATTATTATAGCTCACCTTCAGATTCAATATTGTGATGAAAATCAATCGCAACATGCATATCCCTATGAGAAGAGTCATGGTCAGTTTGGTTATTCACCTAACTATGCAACTTTTCAAGAGCAGAATATGCAGATGATGAAGGCTATCCTACATATGAAGATGTAGAGTTACAACTTAAGGTGCAAAAAATGGAAGTAGGTATGGTGTAGTCTAGAGCCACAACTCAAATGAAGGCATTCAAAAGTGGCTTTGGTACCTTTTCCATGGGTTGGCCCTATGCCAAGTCACCATAACCTGTAGGAAAAGATTGCTTTTATGACTAAAATGTTTGCCTCAACTTGAAGCTTGGATCAAAGAGATAGAGGCCTATGAGTTTGATGCAAGGCAACCTTATCAATGGGTAAGTCCTACGCCACCACCTTAGAGTCCTCTTTCCATTTCCCAACCAATATCATTTCAGTCTAAACCTCAAATCCCAATATTTTCACTTGCTGCCCATGTTGAGAATTCCATTTCTTCATCTCCTATCTTCCCATCCCACCATGAATCATATGTTCCTCGTCCTTCTAAAATTCCTTCTTTTCTACAAAGGCCATCAAGACAAGAATTTACACCTCTTCTACCTCCTCAAACAATGAGGGAAGCTATTTTGAATCCCAACTCACCCTCCTCTTATAGTCCCGAACCCATTTTTTGGAAGACCAAGAATATGATTATAGTGAAGAGGAAGAGGAGAAAGTTAAGGAACTTAGTAAAGAAGAGCTTGCAAAAAAATTGAAAGAGTGGGCTACAAACTTAACATCGAGCAAAATTCACTCCTGACCAAACCTTCTTCCAAAGTTGAGGCTCAAGAACAGGTGAACAAACTAGTTTTCCACTCATGACAAAGCCAGAGCTAAAGGATGAAGACCAACACTCTATTTTCTCATAATGTAGTATCCATATTGGTTCATATCATCAGAGGAGGTTGAATCACCACAAGTGGAAAAACCAGTTGTAGAAGAGCAAGAGTTGGTCCCAATTCCACAAGAAGAAGGGTATGTGCAAGTTGAAGAAGAAAGAATCTCAAGTGTACTAAGGTAATTCTAATGAGTGCGATGATCCTAATTTCCATGCATGTCAAGAACTTGAAGCACTTCTAGAAGGTTGTAACATATTTCCAAGGTCATCATTAGATGTTACAATCAGCCACAAAGAGTTTCATGAGACCAAGGAAGATTCAGAGGTCGTGAATGTAGATGAGACCATGTAGAGGCTTTCAAATCCTTTCCCTCTCTACCTTCTCAAAAATTAGATTTTTAGATGAATTTGATCTTTCTAATTTCATGTTTGAGAATGAAGAATATCAAGGTGAAGGAGGTTCTATTTCAAGGATACTCATTGAAGAAGAACCCTTGACACAACCAGAGAATGAAGAAGTAGATTATCTATCAGATTTGGAAGAATGTTTTGATGGACAAGAGCCTATGGAACTTGAAAAATTTGTTATTCCATCACTTCTTTTCCAACACAAAGTGCCTAGTGCTATGGAGGGAAATGCTCAAGAATAACTCATTACTCATAACTCCTTTTGAATCGGAATTGGAGGAATTGAATCTTCCATATCCCTCATTGCACGTAGAGGAGGAGCACACAGGAGAAGCTAGGATGATTCAAAAGCATTGAATGGAGGTTATATCATGGAGAGCTTCTTGTTTTTAGTTTTGAGAACCTGATTTGGTTAATGAACTTATGGTGGAGGAAAGTATTCTTGAATATTTTATTGCCCCTAATAGTTTTCAAAAAAGCTTCAAATAGGAGGGTTTGACTTTTTAAAATGTGAACAAGAGGGAGATGTCACCGTGATACCATCTCATCCAAGTGGAAGATCAGTTGTTTATAAATGGGCAACAAGAGGGAAATGGGAAGTCGTCATCATGAACAACCATCTTTTCAAGGATGTCTTACTAGAACTTTCTTGTTAAAGTTAAAGTTCAGAGCAATATGAATATTCAAAGGTTTAGACCATGTCCCATAAGGTATACTTGGCATTCATTAAAGCCAAAGAGAAGTCAAACTAGTCACATTCACTTCAGAATGTGAGGATGAGTTTCACAGCCCCAAGGATTAGTTGTAATGCCTCTACAAAAAAATGTAGAGCAACTAAAAGAGGCATTATTTCTCTTTCCAAGTTGATGCCTTGGTGAACCAAGTGGAGAATTGGGCTTGTTTCAGTTTTTCACTCTTAGTTTCAACCATGTCCATTGTCAAATCATCTCGTATGGCTTCCCATTGTGAGGAAAGGGAGCTATTTTGCACAACTAGTTATAGGGTTCATTTAGCTCACTATGCCTCTAGTTAGCGTAGAGTAGGAATAGGTTTTTTTCAATAGAATAAGTGCTTGACACACTCTACATGTTTCATTTGAAGCATGTATGGTTTTCAGTTTTGTGTGTGTGTTGTGTTTTCATCATTTCTCTTGCACAATGTGTCGAAGGTGGGGTTTTTCAAGAAGAAGGAAAAGGTTCAAGTTTCATAGAGTTCCATGATGTTCCAAATGCTTCATTCAAATTTGCTCAATGTCATGATTTCAATCATTCATCAAATTCAGGAGACTTAGATTGCCATTTAAGGTTCCCAACATTGATTCTATGATCCATCCAAAATGGATTTTCAAGGCTAATAGTGACTCCATGCCCAATGGATTTCTTAAGGCTACTAGACTAGTGCTTAGTAGGCAATCATCCCCGAGAGGTCACCAAAAATGTTATCAATTTTTCCCTTGGGGAAAAATTGGACAACGGGATCCTATTGGATCTTGGGACCGAAAATAGTCATCCATGATCATTCTGGGTCATTTCAAGTAAATTTTACATTTAAGGAGCATTATGTTTTTCCCGGGAGGTCATGGGATCATATTTTTTTATTTTCCCCTTTTCCGAGTCTTGGAGGTTGGAGATTTACTTAGAGTGTGAGAATTTGCCCCGGTGGGTCCGCATTCATTCACACAAGAGAAAAAAGTCAAAATTGATAAATAATGTTTAAAAGGTTCTATCATGCTCCCATTACCTCTCTTAGTGTCAATAAAGAGTCATGAGGTTTACAAATCAATGCAGGCATGATCATATTGAGTGAGCTAAGGGGGGCTTTGAGCTCAAAACAAGGCTTGGTGCAAAAAGCTTGATGAGCTATGGGTTGTGAGTTCATTTTAAGAATCATGTTGACATTGGGTAAGCTCAAGTTTTTGTGGAAAAATTTAATATACCAAGTCAAGTATAAAGAATGGCTCGGATGGATACATTTGGCTCAATGTTGAAAAGTGAAATAAACATCGATGAACATGTCAAGTTAGCTCAAGGTTGGATCGAACTCATTGGAAAAACATGCAAGCCATGACATTAGAGGAGTTTTGAATCCATTGAGTTCGATGGAAGCCAACGACATTCAAGATGGAACGAGCTAAACTTGAAGAATTTTAAAGATGAAGGATAAAGGACACAACGTGAATTTCTCACATATAGAAGAAGATCCAAGGAAGTGAGTTTGAGTCGAGCTCAAGAAATGTCAAGCTCAAACAAACATATGAGAATAATGCTCATCATAGAACCTAAGGTCTACGTGGTAGGGTAATGAAGGGTGGCTCGTCATGAAAGTTGGGGTTTGAGTTGAGTTGAGTTAGTGGATTCATGTTGGATTGACATGGAAAAGAAGGTGTAAAGGAAGGATCAACTTGGCATCAGGAACTCACATTGAAAATTCATGGATAATACCTTAGAGATCATGTAGATGTAGAGAGATATTCATTAGTTCGGTAGTTACATTGTGAACCAAGTCATCATGACTTGAGTGATAGGAGATCACAATGATCCCAATACATAAATCGAGGTTAACTTGGGGAAAGCAATGTCAAATCGGTGCCACGAGACCCCAACAATGAAAAATCATGAGTAATGATGTAGCCACAAAATCAGAGAGAAGAGTGAAGAATGTCAAGAGCCAACTTGGTTTAATGGCTCATCAACATTGAGCTGAAGAATGTTGAGGGAAGGTGATGAGATCAGGCATGGGGATGAGATATATTCATTAGAGCTGAACCAGTGTTAAGCTCAGATGGGAGATGTCTTAATTTTAAACAATGAGCTGGAAGCTCATGTGGATGAATGTGTGGCATAGTTCATGGGAAGATGGTCTCGAGTTAAAATTTGGAGACGAAGTTGAGGAGACAACTCATACTTTAAGCATACCACATCAAGCGAGCCATTGGAATATCTCAATCATAAATAAATGGAGCAAAGCATCTCTAAAAGGATAGCTTGGAGATGAGGAGCTCAATTCGCAGTCACTTGGCACCATTAATGCATATTTGACCGCAAGTGAGCTTAGACGAGAGAGAGAAGAACTTGGCATGAGCCTAATAAGTGATGAGTCACCATTCATGAATGAAGATGAGCTGGTGGTCAAGTTCTGTCGAGAGATCTTCGAGCTCACTTGGAGATGACCTAACCCCATGCATGAGTCACTTAGGGTGAAATGAGCTGATCAAATTTGAGCTCGAAATGGTGAGGAAAATTTGGTATACAACTTGACTCTCGATGGGAGGATTGAAAATGAATTATCTCACTCAATCAAGATGAGCCAAGAGTGTGGGATAATGGGATTTGGGGAGATTTTGGTTCTTTTCAAATTGGGATCGTGGTAGTTTTAGGATGTCGGTCATTGGTAGGATGCCAAGCCTATGTTATAGGGATTGAGTCATTTGGAGCATGGGAAACTTGGAGTCTTTTTCCTTGCAAAGGACGTTTAGTGCCCAGTGAATGAAGTGTGCCAATAGGAGACATGTGGTGCGATGGAACTCACTTGATGATCGTGGCATGGTCATTTGATTCTATTTCCAAGTCATGATTGAGATTTGAAGTGGTCAAAGAGAAAGGCACCACGAGGCTCAATCAAGTGAAGGTAAAGGAGAACTCCTGATTAAATGTTACGTGGCAACCAAACCAAGTAAGGTGGGTGAGTGGTGAGTTAAGTGAAGAGCCCGAGACTTAGTCAAATGGAAGCCAAAGAGATAATGAAGTGGGAATTTTCAATACAAGTGATGACATGAGGTGGACACATAAAATAGCAAATGAGCTTGATTAAGATTAATGCAAAAGTTGATCGAAATTAATGGAGACTTTGAGTTATGAAGGCTCGGCATTTGATAAGGCAATGGTCATTGAAAATTTAAATGCTCAGTGGCTATACATGTCAAACGTAAAACATGCCAAATATACAAAAAGGCCAGCGTAAAAGTAAAATGTGGGGCTCATTAATGCCAAATGTGGTGGGGAGGATAAAACCCGACTCGACTAAGGATATGTGAGAGATCGCGCCATGATATGATAAATGAATGCCAAGGAACTCACAACCAACTCCATGGTGAATGAAAGTGGTTGGGAAATTAGCCACTTAAACCCCTTCCAAAGCACAAATGAAATCGAGTGGTCCCACCAAAGGTGCAATACATTGAATTTTATTTAAAATATTATTTTTATTAAAATATTTTATTTAAAATATTATTTTCATTTAATGGTGGATAAATTCAAATTTTTTGAATTTATGAGGCATAGTGGTGGAATGTTCTTCTCATATGCAATTAATAATGTAATTAAATATGTAGGCCATCATGTGCTACATTTTGGCCCAAATTTAGGATTTCCTCTCTTCTCTCATAGATGGATTTTCTATAAATGAAAAGGAGGAATTCATTCCAAGGGTTAGACATTTTTTCAATTCCTCTCTCTTTTCACAAGTTAATCTATTGTGGATTGTGGGAACTTTCAAGCCTTTTCTCAAGATTGTAATGGAAAATATTTCCTCTTCCTAATGTAATGATGCATTGTGCATGTGATTAAAGTAATAAAAATTGTGTTCTGTGACTAATTATTAGTCCTTTCATCATTTTTGCTACTTGTTGTGCCTTTCTCATGCTTGCAGGTACTATGCAATTTCAAGTTTCCATTGCAGTTTTGGGAGTTCTATGCTTATTTGGGAGTGAATATTTGTATGTGGTTGAGTTTGGTGCTTGTTCATCCTTCTCATTTTCATCCTTCTTCATTGGAAGACCGAAAATTTGTCTAGCAACACCCTTTCTTGGTGCATCACCACTTCTAGTATAGGTTTTACTTCTTGCAAATATCTCTCCCTAAATCCCATGAAAATGTTAGTATATGTCTAGTTAGCTGTTTTATTGCATTATAAGTAGTGTTGTGTTTAGTTTAGGAAGAGGAAGTCGACCTTCTCCAGAGGTTCATCTCAAGCCACAAGTCCCACAACTTGCGAGGTGATCCCATGTTAATAGAGGTTAGGGGTGCCTAGAGGGGATGAGGGCCCGACGTTGACATCCTAGTTGGGTGTTGGTGTCCAAGATGAGAAATGCCGAGGTATGAAAAGACAAATTGAGCTAGAAAGAGTGTAAGACCAAAAGTGGCAATAGAAAGAAAGAAAATATGGCCAAAGACATGGGTTAATTAGTAATTTTCTTACTTAGGAATCATATGAATAGTAGTATGTAATCAGGACTAGATAATTACCCAAAGTGCATGATTTTTTGTCTACATTTTCCCCCACTTTATGTTGCTCGAAGATACTCGATAACATAAAGTATATAAGTGATGTGTACTTGATAACCAATGTAGATTGATGGAAAAAGTGTGTCGAGATACAAGAGAAAGTGTAGAGTGATAAAAATGTGAAGCATGGAAACTAGAGAGGAGAAAGTGCAAAAAGTGATGATGAATGATGACCCTAGGTGGAAACACATGTGTAGATGTCACCATTGTACCTATTGTTGATGTTAATGTTGATGTGATTGATGTTGATTGATGTAGGATGATGTTGATTACCACTTCCCATAAGGACAAACCTGCAAAAGAGAAGAATGAAAAAGTAGTAAAATACACGTGTATATGATCAAAATATGTAAAAATTATGTAAGATAACATGTAAAATTTGAAAATGTGAAAAAGGAACTTGTGCACTGATTGTGATGAGTGAATGAGATAGAACGGATCTTGTAAATGATGTAGAAGACCAATTTTTTTGGGTGATCTCACGCTAGTTATGGTGGTTGTGAGTTTTTTAGGTGGTCTCACGCTAAGAACTAAAGAAGTGTAGGAGAAAAGTATTGTGTCATCCTCCAACCTTTAACTACTTCCTAATTTATAGAAAACCACTGCAGATGGTGTGTAAACATATAATCTAGTTTGACCAATTCCGATCTAATATGGAAGGGAAAGAAGTTGTAATGCGTGGATGTTGAGAGTTAAAGGACTATATGTCTGTCAAAATTTGTTGTGTGAAATGATGTATATTGTGTTGAATGGAAGAATGATATGCAAGCTGCCCCTAGTCATAGGCATCTAGGAGGGTCGGGGTGCCTGTGTGCTCTGTCTAGATCTAGGCACTAGTGTCTCATGTTGTAGTAAACACCCAAGTCAAATTTTGAGCCATGTCGATGATGATGACTATGTTGTACTATTAATTAAACTATGTTATGTGATGAATATAGACTATTGTATGGGGTGACTGATTCAACCAAATGAGGCCCCCTAGTTTTGGGGTGCATGTGACATCACTGAGGAGAATGTAGCCCAAAGGAGGACCGAATGTTGTGTTGAAATTGTGCCCTACGGGGGTAGGGAGTGTGCTTGGTAGAAACCAAGGCACACACAAACAAAGTGGATAGGAAATAAGTGTTAGTACAAGCAAGATAAACATGCATATAAAATATAAGCTAGTGGAGAAAAGGCAATGTGTAAGCTAAGACATAAGAAGAAAAATTACACCATGAAAAGTGGGTTTCAAATATGGGACATCACTCACGATGTCGCAAGATAATCAAGGCCAACTAGGCCAAAAGCATACAAGTGTGCACATAAGACAAAGGGAAAAGCCCACAAACAATGACAAACAATGGAACAAATAACCACATAAGAAAATAGACCTGCAATACAAATGTTGCACATGAAGCACTCGTGACCATGTCGAAAAATATGATGTATGTTAAAACATGTATAATCTGATAGTAATTTTCTATGAAAAATGAAACAATAACACCTATAGTGTACAAAAGTGGATGCCCCCAGGATCCGTTGTGGAATTGGTAATAGGTATTGTGCGTTAAACATTTGTGTTGCATGTGTAGATCTATAGGATTTGTGATCATAATTAGAAAACAAGTGAATGTGCATGTGTGTATGGAAAAATATAATGACATACAAGATATCTATCTAACATGTGTAGTAAGGTGTGCATGTAAACATAAGTAAGAAAGAGTAAATGTGACCAAGATATATAGTATGTTGTGGATGAGGTGGAATGGAATGCAATGTGAGTATGATGGGAGTAGAGTGCCCCACGAGTGAATGTGTATGTATGTGGTGAGGTTCATTTATACATGCCCCCTCGAGAAGATGATAATGAAGCGTAGAATAAGAGTGCATCATCGATAAATGGTTGGAAATGTATGTAGTAGAAAGATGTGATTGTGAAAGAAAAAAATGTAGAGTGTAGGAACATAAGTGAATAAGTAAATGATTAAATGCGTGAGTTTGGTGAGGTCTATTTGAGATGTAGACCCTCAATATTCAAGTATTATTGTGTGGAACTAAAGTGCATCATAGGGTAGTATGTCATGTTGATTGTGTGATAGATGTTGGATCTGTAATGTGTTGTATTGTTTGTGAGTGTGTTTCTTGTGTAATATGTTGTGTTGAATATGCGTAAAGAGTATGTGTTCCTATTGTGCTGAGTTGGCATTGATGAATATACACAAGAAAAATGTATTGTGAGTGTGTTGAGTATGTAGTATGTTATGTTGAATGTGTGTTATGAAGGTGTACGTAAGTGTGTTGATTTTATAATGACGAATATGCGTGATAAATAGGATGATGTGTAGTTTTAGTGTGTGTGTGAGGTTCATGTGTATAGGATGCCCTCAATAGTCAAGTGTGAACCAAATCACAAGAGTGTGTCATCGGGTAATGATGATATTAATGTATTAAGATGTGTATGTTGTTTGTGTGAGACTAGATGTGAAATGATGAGGATATAATACTCATGTCAATGCTAGAGGGAGTGGGGAATAAGTGTGTGCCCCCAATTGTGTGATGATAAGAGGATCAAGTAATGTCATCTAAGAGGTTATCATTGTCATGATCAAAACTAAATGGTGAAGCATATGAGACTTGATAAGTGATAGTGTCAGGTTGATCGAGTAAGGAGCCATTGAGGTGTAAATTATACATGCCCATAGCATATTCTTCATTCGGTGAAAGGAGGCAATGGATAATGTAATGGAATTACTTGAATATAAATGCAAATATATCAGAATATATAATATATTATTAAGCCACTTCGAGGGGCAACCTCCTAAGTCTTACAATAAGACACTAACTCATACTCTTCACACCTATGGGGAGGAATTACTCACCCATATATATAGGTATGATTGTGAAAGGTCATACCCCTTCATTATTATTAGTTTATACCTAATGACTAACTAACTAATGAATATAAGTATAAATGTTATATAAGTCATATGTTAGCCCAAATTAAACATATAAATGGTATATGTTAGGGGAATAACATGTTCTTCCCCTTTAAACAAAAATGTCCTCGATGTTTGGTTAGTAGTGGAAAAACATGTACTCAACCATTGTCTGCCCATTGCACCTCCTTGTATGTCTGACATTGTTCCTTGATGAGATCAACTATGATCACCTTCATTTGTAACCTCTTAAGTTGAGTTTGGGTAAGTAACTCTAGTGCTATGATGATTATATCTAGTGGTACTTTCACATTTGAATATATATCTTGCATTTCACTTGAAAAATATGCCTTATCCATTTTCTCTCGAGAAATGTGCAATTGTGGCTCAACATAATTATTAAGGTTGCACATTTTATTCAAGGATGTAATGGACCTTCTAGTAGAATGACCTTCATAGCCACTATATCTAAGGTTTTGAAATCCAACATGTGCATGATGTATCTCAGTAATCTTAGATAGGGTGTGATTAAATATTCCATTAGTAGGAATTTTCCTATAAATTTTCATTGCATTGACCCAAAATAGAGCTCACATAGTGTTTCTTGACTTTTCAAAGTTTTGGTTGTATCTTTTGTACTTCTTCCACATTAAAAATTCTTTAACATCCAACCTAGGATCAAATTTAATTTCCATATCCACATTCACCAAACCCTTGTCATAATATTCCAAGTTAAGCGTATTGTATTCAATAGATCCATCCCGTTATCACCAATTTTGACTTCACAAAATTAATTTTTAAAAATGGAATTTTTGAAATTTTCAAAAGTGTTACTTTACGTGATTCATCCCCTCATCGTGATCGTCTCATTTTTGTGATCATTTCGGTCTTCATTTCATCCATTTTGGGCAAGAACTCCTCCCGCTAGGTCTTAAAATACATTAATAATTAATTAATTAATATTTAATTAATTTATTATCCTTTATTTGATAAAATCATTTTTATTAAATTTGGGGTTTTTAATTAAATAAATATTAATATAATAATTATTAAAAGTCATTGATAAATTTTTATTTTATTCGGGAAGTAAGCTTATGCTTCCAATTATCGAGAATGCCAAATTGGCTTCCCGAACCCGGATTTCCCCTTTCTGGCAATTTTATTTTAATTTCCCACTTGTGGGATTTTCTCCACCAATTTCCAAATCATGGATTGGAAAATGGGTAGAAATCTCCCGATTTCCCACATGGGGAAATTGAACGGAGATTGCCAACCCACCTTGCCATTCCGTTGGCAATTAGTCGTTGCTTTCCCCATTTCCCCTGGCAATTAATTCCACTACCTAGGAAGAGGGGAAGTTGGTTTAGGCTTCATAAATTCCTCCATGGACTCGTTGGAAAGATTCGTGCGAAGCTTTCCGATTGCTTCTTATTTCTTCTAAAGAACATAATATTTTATCACATCCCACAATACTGCGAACGCCATTGTGAAGAAGAAATACAAGAGGACAGCCATAGAAAGTTTTATGCAAAAGGGAGATATAGCCAGAACAAAGACCAGATCATCAACAAAAGCTAGGACAAAGAAATCATTCCACGCGTGGGAGAGAGGAAATCAGGACAGTCAAAAGAAATTTGTCATTGTTTTAATTGTTTTCTTTACAAATCCTCACGTATTCAACAACCCAGGAAAAAGATTACATTAGTTATAAGAGAACAAAGTTCCCACGCCACTTTGAAGGAGGAATGCACAGGTAGTTTGGAATAAATAAAATAAAAAAAACAATGCTTTCCACATTCCATGCAGGAGCAGGAGGAGCTAAATAAGAAAAGAACATAAAGATTTGCACAGAGTTTTAAAGAAGGAAGATAGTCAAAAAAAAGAATCCATGCATTGACTAGCATAGACAAGAATCCACACATTTTTCAGGAGGAAAACCCAAATATTCAACTGAGTTTCAGTGCCTAGCTGTCTGGTGGAGAGGAGGTAGAGGCCACGCATTGGTCTAGGTAATTCAGCCCCACAAAGTCCAAAATGCATGCATAAAGTTTCCACGTGGGACAACCCAAGGAGTTTTCATGCAAAGCACAAGCCAAGCACAGTAAAAAAAATAAAAAATAAAGAAGAGGCACATTTTTGAAGGGAATACTCCATGTTTAGCAAAAAAAAAATATTAATGTGTTCAACGCATGAGTAAAATGTTAGAAAGTATTACCTTAGGTCAGTTCACAAGGTACTTTATTTACCTTTATTGTATTTATCCTCAGCCACTTATGTGTGTGGATTTCTAATAAAGATTTAGATATTATGAGATATTATGTTGTTAGGTATAGTTAAATGGCAGAGAGTTCTTTTATTAAATATAAAAGAACAAAAAGAAACCACACACATTTGATGCTAGTTCTTTCCAGGATGGCTTGATCTATGACCTTGATTGGTTCTTAGAACGCATGAAGGCCCATTCTCAAATGAAGTTCCATAATAATTTGATTGCTTCTCACATTTGCAAAGGGTAAAGGTGAATTGCTTTCATCTTATCGAAATGAAGTTTGATTCCCTGGTTACGCATAAAAGAGCTAAGAAGACCACACACATTCATTAAAGAGAGACTTTATTAAATCTAAAAGAAAAATAAAAATGCATAGTCCAAAATGCATGAGATGCAAATGAAGTGATTCTTGAGCTAAGAAGACCCATGCATTCATCAAGAAACAGTATAAAATAAAAAAAGAAATCTAGCAAAAGTGATCTTCCAACGATTTTGGGGGAAAGACAAAAAAAGAAGACAAGAAAGGCCCCACGCATTGAGCAGAGGTGATCTTCCACGCAGGTTTTAGGAAATTAATTGAAGTTTGATTCCCACGCAGGGAAAGAAAGGAAGACAACAAAATAAGATTAGAGCACTGTCCACATTTTAGCTGGAAATAAACTGTCCGCATAGTCTAAATACATATTCATCAGGCATAATATATTATATATATATATATATATTATTGTTGCCCGATTTGTAACTCGAGCTTAGTCTCGATATTTTCTTGTGTTCGCATTTTTTTCCTGTAATGGGATTATTATTATTATTATTTTTAAAAATAATAATAATAATATTAAAACGAGTCATATTTTTCTTGCATTGATGGGGATTTGGAGACTGAGACCCGACCCCGCTTGCATTGTTTTGTGTGCCCGAGTCATTCTTCTATAAAATTCATAATGGATAAGAAATCTAACAAATCTGCAGGAAGATCGAGGAAGCCAATGGAAAAATCGAAAAAATTCAGGTACTCAAATATGAATTCCAAGGAATCATCCCTCCAGTTCCATTAAGTCAAAGATATGACAACATCATCGATACAAATGGGTCACATCAATGTGCAACATTCCATGACGGCGGTGAAAACTAAAGGCAAGACCATATTCTCGAATAGGCTTTACCATAGTGGTCTACCCCAAGCAACAACATTTCTATCTCGGTGCAGTGTCCAGAGTTGGTTATTGCTTGTGCTGAGCACTATGATCCTGAGAGATGAGGAATTTTTAAAGATAATCGCGAGCCTTTCCTCTTAATCACACCAGAGCACATTGAGGAATTTCTCGGCATACCTGACTTTCCTGAGAATGCGGATATCACTCGCCAATCAGTGTAAGAATTCTAGGATGAAGAACCCCTGAGATGGAGAAAGATGGTTAATAACAACTGGTTAGTAACCAAGAGGCCTTGAATTGATCAAGCTTCCCAAAGAACTGTACCACATTGAGTTCATGGAAGAAATCGGGGACATGATTACTCTCCTAAGTCAAGTTTTTGGTCTACCCTCTGCTAGGATTTTCCACCCATGGATGTATCAATTTATCTGTATCATCTTAGCCAAGAAAGAGTTTTTGGATTGGGCCACCATCATTAGTAACACCCTTCATAAATAATTGATAGAAGTTAAGATGACTAGATGCTTCTACATGACATCGTATCTGACTTATGCAGTAGGAAGAAGAAAGCTATTTTGGGACTTGAAACAAGAGGAGTCATGGGCCGTCAAATATGTTTTTCATTATTACCCACAACTAGTTTCAAAAATATCTCTCACCATTTTAGAAGAGTCAACGATGCATTCACCTTCCACATGATTTGGAACCTGAATCGGAATATAGAGGAAAGATTTTCTAAAGAAGCCATGAGTGTCATTTCCCAATGGGGAACCTAGTTTATTCAATTTTCATCCTTTTCCTACATTTGTGTGAGTGGCTTTTGCTGGTACTCCATGGAAATTCCTAAGTATGTCAGTGACATATGGGCATTAATGGAGCTGGCGTGAAAACTATTCCAAGTTCACTACCTTCTTAGTGATAAGCATCGTTCAGGAATTCATTTCCCAATCCAAATCGGGAATAACAATGTCCAAATCTTTTTAGTGCACAACTCATGGAAAAGAGTTTCTCACATAACCATACATCCATTTGTGAAGAGATCCCAATTTGATATCAATGGATATATGTAGAAGATTCTGGGAGAAAAGTATCAACATAATCCTACCATGGAAGATTTATGGGCTGCTTGTTCGGACGAACATGAAGTAAGAAGATGAGAGTATTCTCGCCTAACACTTGCTCAGATCAAGGCCTTCCGCATCAAGAGCCCTCCCGATTCATTCATAAATGATGATGAGGATGTCATTGATCCCTCATATGATGTTGTTGTTTTTACCCCATTGCCTTGAATTGACTGGACCAAAAGAGATGAATTTTCTCTTGATAGCAAGAATCAACCAATTATTGAAAGAAGCATATCTTGGTATGATAGAGAACTTGCCAAGTTACAATCAATTCAAGATCATGCTTCAGATCACAAAATTGCCAACACGAGGAGGCCTCCATTCAACCAAAGTCTCTTCTCGATCAACCTCTGTACCATCCAATCATACACAACAAGCAAGAAAGGAGTGGTTGCCAAAATCCACTTCGCCAAGTAACGTGTCACGAGGAGAAAGATCTAAAGATCCTAACCCGAAGAAGGAAGAGAGCGTGTATCCGGATTTTCTACCTCGAGTAGAGATTCTTCTACCCACATCGTTAATAGTGCTTAGAAGCTAGTGGCAAACGATCCTCATTCATGCTTTGAACAAGCATCCACTCAGGTGTAGGTAATTCAAATATCAAACACTTCGGAGCATGTAGTTCATGAAGGGATTTCCCAAAATCTCCTGAATAATCAAGAGGTGGATATTGAGGTTGTTTCTCCTCAAATCAAGGTCGTAGATAGGATTCAAGCAGGATCTCATGATGTCGAGAATAATGAGAATATTGATTCGAGCTCTAGGATTTTGTATGCGGAAATAGTGCATGATACTCCTTCCTGGGTTGATTCTGAGGTTAAGAAAAGGAAGAGGGTTGTCAAGGCAATTGACATTGATTTTGATGCCCTTTTCAAACTTTCAAATGACATCATTCCAAAGAAGCCTAAGGTGCTTTCTCGAATAATGGTGGATAGTGACAGAAATAGGTTTGTGGATCTCGCCATCCCACAAGTTGATAAGGAGCGTGATGCCATGACACCTAATGATTATGAAGTTTCTAGACTTGGACTTGGGAGGTCTACATTAGAAAGTGACATGGTGATGGCTCGAGATTCAATTGATATCGTGCTAAAGAGACTTGAGAAATATAAGTCTCAAAACTCTCAGCTCAAGGCCGAAAAGAATCAATTGGTGGAATATGTTCAACATTTGATAAATCCATATCATCCACTTTCCCAGTACCTGATGCAGTGGCTGCCCCAGATGAAGAGACTCTCAATTTGTCAAAATAAATAAACACATTAGGCCATGTCACTAAAACTTGGCTTTCAGAGATTCTCGTTTTAGGCCAAGAGACAATCAAAACTGCGGTTAAGCTTCATGAAGATGTCGGGTGTATCTTGATCCAATTCTTTCTTTCAAAGAAACTTTTGTTCTAATATATCAAATTTGGATGAGATATTTCCAAGTTTTATAGGAGATGACAAGTATAGAATTCTCGCTTTATCCATCAAGGAATTCTCGAATTTGAACATCGAGGGACACTTTTTCTTTGGTGTCTACATCTTAAATCAAGGAAGATGCTTCTGAGGATTCTATGATCCATTATGAGAGCATGTGCAATGAAGCCTTCACTTCACTTTCCTTGATTCAAGAATTCATAGCCGAGATTCCTCTGCAACCTTGTAAATGAGCATAATCAAAGGTGTTCATCGGAGAGTGGAAGAGCAATTTTCACAATTGTTTAAGAACATGTACACTCCCGCTAACAATTTCTACCAGATTCAATGGAATGGTGCATCAAATTAAAGAACTTATTTGAGAACACTCAATCCAAAATTGTTAATTTAAATGATATGCCAAGTAGAATTCTTGAATTACAGGTATTTTGTGAGGCTATTCTTTGACCAAATGAACCTCCAGAAGAAGAAAAGATGTTTGAAACTTTGGGAAGGTTTAGATCCTTTCAACTGGAAAAGCAACATAGATCCTAATTTCACTTTGGACTCATGGAGTTAATTTTCTTGGTATCTAATGAAGTGGGAGAGTCCATTTCTCATACCCTTGAGATAGGAGTGGACCCCATTTCAATGGATAAGGCACTGGTTATTATTGTATATTTTAAAAGGTGTTGTTATTTGCTTTCGAGAAACTATGGATATTTTAAGTAATTTCTATTTTTGGGTTGTCTTTAATAAAGTTGGTTGAAAAAGTCAAAGGTCACTTAAGTACCTTATTTAATGATCATGTAAAACCCTAACTACTTTGTAACCAAATTTTGGGTTATAAAAGGAAGTGAGGGGCTCATTTGTAAAGGGTGACTTTGAGAGAGGAGAAGAAATACTTTTGTGTGCAAGCTTTGTTTTAGGAAGAAACTTTGTGTTCTTTTGTGAAAACATTTTGGAGTTAATGAAATATGAACTTTGTGTCTTATTCATTGTCTCGTCAGTAACATTTGATGTTCTTATGTTCATTAGATGTTAGGTGTTTGAATCTTGCATGAAAATATTATCTTTGATCTTATTATCAATGTTATTAATCGGTTTTCTAGTTCACAATGATCAAGCTCGATTATCTACTTGCTCATGTGTGTTCCCTTTACATGTTCTTGTTTGGCTAACTCAAACTCCATTTTATTTGTGTTAGTTATTCATCTTTCTTCTTCTCATGTAATATTAGGCTTTGTGTTTACCTAACTCTTGCATGTTCTTTTAGTTCATTCCATTTCACTCCTTTCCTTCATCCCATTCCATCTCCCTCATTCACTTTTCTTTCCATTGATGTTCCAAAACACCCCCACATACAATTTTGAATGTATAGATGTAAATACAGCTTTTGGGTTTCAATAAAGGTAGCCTTCACCTTCATTGAGGAGGGACTTCATTCCCAGATTGTTGCATGTCATTTGCATGTGTTGAAAATCCATATGCTAACAATTTTGGTGACTCTACTGGGGATTCAAGAATCGTTAACTAGTGCTTGGTTAAATCTTTATGACTATCCCCTCTGCACAAGCTCCGGTTCTTCAACCGAACCTTGTGCTCGATGAATATTTTCAAGGAGACATTGTTTCCAACCTTCAAACAGTAGGTTGGGAAAACCATGAAATCTTTCAACAATTTTTGGTTATTGATAAAGCCATTAACATAGAAATCTACATCAAATACCTTAGAAGAAGAGCACCCGCACTTGTGGCTGAAGACCTCCTGGATACGTTTTGATCATTGTTCATCGACGCGGTCCTATTCCACCAAGGTAATAAGTTGTATGACTATTACAGGTAACCCACCTATCTTGCAACCAACTCTTTTTTACGTATATTCAAGAAGACATATCATCATATTTGAGGCAAGCTATTTGGGAAAAGCACATGAATAACTATCATTTTCATCTCGCCACATCAATACTAGATAACGAAGAAGAGAAATCCATGAGAGTTTCTAGAGCTATTCAGTGCAAATAGCTCAAGAAAGAGAATGAAGAGAAAGGGCTAGAGCTGATCGTAACACGCCAGTGATCCCTTCACAATAAAGATTTCAAACTGGTAGGAAAGAGGTTTACGCGAGGAGAAAAATCTAAAGGTCGATCTCGATCCCACTTTTGACTTTCAAGGAAAATTTGGTTTCCAAGTTATCTCCTCTAAAGAAGAACACACCTCGTAGATCCGTAAGCCTTGCATCAAGTCCCGAATGAGAAAGCAAGGAAGGAATCACCACCAATCGAGGCACTTGTCCTTTCTCACGTTG
>CM031242.1:703079711-703195419 GCA_018340775.1 Taxus wallichiana var. yunnanensis | reverse complement strand
GATATGATGAAAGGAAAAGAATCCTTCAAATGGTCAAAGGAAGGTAGAGAGGCATTTGAGAAAATCAAAGTACTATTGCACAAAGCTCCTACATTGGTGTGTCCTAATTTTAAAAAGGATTTCATAATTTATTGTTATGCTTCGCTGCACACAATCTCCACCATTTGACTCAACACAATCAAGAAGGAATCAAATCTCCTATTGCATTCATGAGTTCCTGGATTCAAGAAACATGAACTTAATTACAATCCTCTTGAGAGACATGCGTATGCGTGGTGAGGAGAGCCCTGAAACACTTCGTAAAGTACTATGTGTTAAATTCTCACACCAAAGTCCTAGTTTCGAGACACTTGGAGTTAAATCGATGTTGACACAATAAGAACCAGGATCTAAAAGAGGTAATTGGGTCTCCAAGATCCAGGAATATGATTTGGATATCAATCCTACCAATTTGGTTCAAGGGAGAGGACTCTGCCACCTCATCGCATGGAGAATGAACCATGAGATAACTCTAAAGAAGAACCAGTTGAAGAAAATTTACCATTGGTAGTTTTTGTCAGTACCATAGATGAATGGTATTTTGATATTGCCTACTTTCTCACATATGGAGAGTGTCCAGAGAATCTGACAGCTAAGGAGAAATGATCTATCAAACTAAGAGTTGTCAGGTACATCATTTGGGACAACACTTTGTTCAAGAAAGGAATTGATTCGGCATGTTCCTCAGATGTGTTGATAAAGAGCAACAACCTAGATTGTTGGAATATTTCCACAATCATGCTTGTGGTGGTCATTTCTCTAGCCCAATGATGGCTCATAAAATTTTGCGAGCACATTATTACTAGCCCACTATGTTTTCTAATGCTCAGAAATGGGTGACAAAATGCGAAGCTTGTCAACAATTTATTGGAAGACCAAAATTGGCAGCTTTGCCTTTGAATCTAGTTGTCATTGAAGAACCCTTTCAACAATGGGGTTTATATTTCATTGGGGTTTTGAATCCTAATTCTAGTGCTGGTCATACTCACGTGCTCACCATAACTGACTACTTTACAAAGTGGGTAGAAGTTATATCGATGAAACAAACATCTACTACAGTAATTTGTGACTTCATCAAAGAAAATATATTGGTTCGTTATGGAATTCCACACAAGATCATGACGAACAATGCCTCAAATTTTTATTCTACAGAGATGATAGGTTTTTGTTATGGGTATGGGATATCTTTGTCTCATTCGTCAGATTACTACCCTCAGGGAAATGGTCAGGCTGAATCCAGTAACAAAAACATCATTACTATTGTGCGCAAGTTAGTCGAAGAAAATCAAAGAACTTGGCATAAAAAGTTATATGACACATTGTGGGATGACCGCATAACTCCCAAAAGGGAAATCAGGATGTCTCCATTTCAACTTTTGTATGGAACCGATGCTCAAATTCCTATCACACTGGAGTTACCAAGCATTAAAATTAGCTCAGGCAGTTGATGATGAATGCTTCACCAATGCATTAGATAAAAGAATCATGTTCCTAAGAAAGCTTGAGAACATCAATCCAAGGTAAAGAAATTGTTTGACAGGAAAACTAGGGAGAGACAATTTCAAATCAATGACTTAGTTCTTCTCTGGGACAAAAGACGTGAACCAAAAGGAAAACATGGGAAGTTTGACTCGCTATGGCTAGGCCCTTTCAAAATCAGACATTTCTGTGGAGATAGCACCTATTACTTGGCATATCCTGATGGAACTCATTTTCCTTTGCCCTATAGTGGGCAATATCTCAAGCACTATCAAAATTAAAAACGGGTTGTTCCCGTATGTACATAGGTAATTAGGATTTTGGTTTGTTTATTTCCCTGTTTTTCAGTCTCCTCTCTTGTGTTGCCCTATTTTTATGCCCCGTCATTTTGAGATCATGTTCATGAATATTTTAGCCATGAAGTCCTTGTCCCCAATTAGAGCCAATCTGTTATCAACCAATTTTGACTTCGCAAAACTAATAAAAATGGATTTTTGAAATTTTTCAAAAGTGTTAATTTGCATGATTCATCACCCTCATCGCGATCATCTCATTTTTGTTATCATTCGGTCTTCGTTTTGTCCATTTTGGGCAAGAACTCCTCTAAATCGAGTCTTAAAATACATTAATAATTAATTAATTAATATTTAATTAATTTATTATGCTTTATTTGATAAAATCATTTTTATTAAATTTGGGGTTTTAATTAACTAACTATTAATCTAATCATTATTAAAAGTCATTTGACAAATTTTTATTTTATTGCCGAGGAAGTAAGCTTATGCTTCCAACTGTCGAGAATGCGAAATTGGCTTCCCAAACCTGGATTTCCCCTTTCCTGGCAATTTTATTTTAATTTCCCGCTTGTGGGATTTTCTCCACCAATTGCCAAATCATGGATTGGAAAACGGGCAGGAAATCTCCCAATTTCCCACATGGGGAAATTGAACGGAGATTGCCAACCCACCTTGCCATTCCCATTGGCAATTGGCCGTTGCTTTCCCCATTTCCCCTGGCAATTAATTCCACTACCGGGAAGAGGGGAAGTTGGTTTAGGCTTCATAAATTCCTTCATCAGACTCGTTGGAAAGAGTCGTGCGAAGCTTTCCAATTGCTTCTTATTTCTTCTGAAGAACATAATATTTTATCACATCCCACAATACTGCGAACGCCATTGTGAAGAAGAAATACAAGAGGACAACCATAGAAAGTTTTATGCAAAAGGGAGATATAGATTAACAAAGAAATCATTCCACATGCGTGGAAGAGAGAGAAAATCGGGATGTCAAAAAGAAATTTGTCATTGTTTTAATTGTTTTCTTTACAAATCCTCACGTATTCAACCACCACAGGAAAAAGATTACATTAGTTATAAGAGAACAAAGTTCCCACGCCACTTTGAAGGAGGAATGCACATGTAGTTTGGAATAAATAAAATAAAACAAAAACAATGCTTTCCACATTCCACGCAGGAGCAGGAGGAGCTAAATAAGAAAAGAACATAAATATTTGCACCGAGGTTTTAAAGAAGGAAGAAATGTAGATGAAAAGAATCCATGCATTGACTAGCATAGACAAGAATCCATGCATTTTTTGGAGGAAAACCCAAATATTTAGCATGAGTTTCATGCCAGTACTGTCCAGTGGAGAGAGGAGGTAGAGGCCACACATTGGTCTAGGTAATTCAGCCCCCACAAAGTCCAAAATGCATGCATAAAGTTTCACATGGGAAAGAGGAGAAGAAGTTTTCACACAAGGCACAACCAGACATAGTAAAAATAAAAAAATAAAGAAGAGGCACAGTTTGAAGGGAACAACTCCACATTTTAGCAAAAAAAGAAAATAGTAAAGTGTTCAACGCATGAGTAAAAGCTTCCCAAGGTAAACCACGCACCCACCAGAAAAGCCACGTGGGGGAGACAAAAGACCTGCACATGTTTTAAAGAGAGAGGGCTTTATTAAATATAAAAGAACAAAAAGAAGACCACACACGCATTTTTGAGGATGCAGGTCAAAATGCATGAAGGACAACAAATGAAGTTTGATTCCCACACATGAAGGGTAAAGGAAACAGTCAGAAAATGAAGTTTGATTCCCACGCATGAGCTAAGAAGACCACACGCATTCATCAAGAGAACAGTCTAAAATAAAAAAATACGTTTCTAAACAGAGGTGATCTTCCACGCACAATCCAAAGAACTGATTTTCCAATGCTTGGGGGAAAGACAACAAAAAGAAGACAAGAAAGGCCCCACACATTGAGCAGAGGTGATCTTCCACGCAGGTTTTAGGAAATTAATTGAAGTTTGATTCCCACGCAGGGAAAGAAAGGAAGACAACAAAATAAGATTAGAAACCTTTGTCCACATTTTAGCTGGAAATAAACTGTCTCGCATAGTCTAAATACATATTCATCAGGCATAAAAAAATATTATTGTTGCCGATTTGTAACTCGAGCTTAGTCTCGATATTTTGCTTGTGTTCACATTTTTTTCAGAATAATCGTTATTGGTTATTATTATTATTATTATTATTAAAAATAATAATAATAATATTATTAAAATGAGTCATATTTTTCTTGCATTGACGGGGGTTTCGGAGACTAAGACCCGACCCGCTTGCATTGTTTTGTGTGCCCGAGTCATTCTTACAGAAATTCATAATGGTGAGAAATATGGAAAATTTGCAGGAAGATCGAGGAAGCCAGTGGAAAAATCGAACAAATCCACGCTCAAATATGAATTCCAAGGAATCATCCCTCCTAGTTCCATTAAGTCAGCATATGACAACATCACTGATACAAATCTGGGTCACATCAATGTGCAACAATTCGAGCGGGTGAAAACTGAAGGCAAGACCATATTCTCGAATAGGATTTACCATAGTGGTCTACCCCAAGCAGCAACATTTCCTATCTCGGTGCAGTGTCCAAAGTTGGTTATTTCTTGTGCTAAGCACTATGATCCTAAGAGATGAGGAATTTTTAAAGATAATTGCGAGCCTTTCCTCTTAATCACACCAGAGCACATTGAGGAATTTTGGCATACCTGAATTTCCCGAGAATGCGGATATCACTCGCTAGTCAGCACAAGAATTTTGGGATGAAGAACCCCTGAGATGGAGCAAGATGGTTAATAACAACTGGTTAGTAACCAAGAGGCCTCGAATTGACAAGCTTCCCAAAGAACTGTACCACGTTGAGTTTGTGGAAGAAATCGGGGACATGATTACTCTCCTAAGTCAAGTTTTGGTCTACCCTCTGCTAGGATTTTCCACCCATGGATGTATCAGTTTATCTGTATCATCCTAGCCAAGAAAGAGTTTGTGGATTGGGCCACCATCATCAGTAACACCCTTCACAAACAATTGATAGAAGTTAAGATGACTGGATGCTTCTACATGACATCGTATTCGACTTATGTATGCGAGCAAGAAGAAAGTTATTTTTGGGACTTGAAACAAGAGGAGTCATGGGGCCGTCAAATAGTGTTTTTCATTATTACCCGCAACTCAATTTCAAAAATATCTCTCACCATTTTAGAAGATTCAATGATGCATTCACCTTCCGCGTGATTCAGAACTGAATCGGAATACGAGAAGGAAATATTTTCTAAAGAAGCCATGAGTGTCATTTCCTAATGGGGAACTGGTTTATTCAATTTTCATCCTTTTCCTACATTCATGTGAGTGGATTTGTTGGTACTCCATGGAAACTTCCTAAGTTCATCGTTTCTTATTAGATGACAAGTGAACTTAATGGAGCTAGCGCGACAACTATTCCAAGTTCACTTTGCCTTCTTAGTGACAAGTGTTAGTTAGGTATTTATTTAGCCATGTTCAAATCTAGGTACTTTATTTACCTTTATGTGTATTTATCCTCACCCACTCATGTGTGTGGATATTTCTTTTATCTTATTTAAATATTAGGAGATATTATCTAGTTTGTATATGGTATAGTTCTTTCCTTGATCTAGGAGAAAAGTTGACTAGTTCTTTCCTGGAAGATCTATGGTATTGAGAGATTTTAGATCCTTGATGTCTAGTTCTCTCATAAATCTATGGACTTGACTAGTTCTTTGATGACTAGTTCTTTCCATGATTTATGATGAGGATGTCATTTCTTAGATGTTATTCCTTGCTATTTAGCAAGGCTCATTCTCAATGTATTCATTGAGGTCCATAATAATATATGATCTCTTGCTCTCATTTGTTTGCAAAGGTTCATGAAAAAGCATTATTCTCACGAATTGTTTTCATCTTATTGATTGATGATGTTTGATTAACATTTGTGTTCCCGGCTTGGCATGATCTCGGTTATCGCCTTTCATGGTATCGAGCTAGAGATTACTATGGCAAATGTCTCATGTAAGTTTTAGTTTGCAAATAAATTCATCGTATATTCATATATTTGGGATTTGGTCCTATTTTGTTGTTGCATGCATTTTTATGCAAAACGGAGGCTTTCATTAGAAAGAAAGGTGGGAAAACCCTAAGATCGACCATTTTTGGAGGCACTCGATTTTCTAAATCCTTAGCCCTTGGTCATATGAGGGCTTAAATCTTGTGATTCCTACTAGTTGGTGCTTAGCTTCAGCCCCCTTTATTTTTATTTGTGTTGTGAAGGCAACAACAATTTATTTAGCTACAATAAATAACAAAGCAAAATAGTAAAAAGCTTGTAACTTTTGATCGGAACTCGGTTTTGAGTGTCGTTTTTGCAAAAGTGCTTGTTTTTTCATTCTCTTTCCATTAGAGTTATTTATTTTTAGAATTGCACTATAATTATAAAGTGCCAAATATGGAGGAGTGGTGTAATCAATTGTGGACGCAATTTTGGTTGAGCTCGATGTCCTAAATTTTTAGGATTCGATAGTTTATACCTATCATGGATTGCGAGAATGATATGCTTTTCTCTACGAATTATGTGTACTTCAAGAGGATATTGTAAAATTTGTGGAAGAAAATAGATTGCACAAGAAGCGAAATTTTCTTCTACAATCACTCATTCATGATAAGTGGATACAATAATACACTTCGTAGAACAAACTTGCTAGCCTAGCCTACAACATTACCATCATATTGTGGACAACCATATCCATGCTCCTAGTCCACTTCTGTTGTTGATCTTGTACCCACCGACATTGATTTGCCACTTTTGATCATGAACCCGCTTTTGATGCTTCTAAACCGTGAGGTTTGTTATTGCATGCTTTTCCACATCCGTGTCTATTTGAAGTACCACATGTTGTGTATCCTATTTCGCTCACTTGCATGGATTTTTTAAGAAGCATACCACTACATTTAGTTCTCACATGCTCCGTCCTATGGGTCTCACTAAGCGGAGTCATTGGAAGTACATTCACAGTGGTATTGTTTCCTCTATTCCACATGTTAAGTGGAATTCTTCTCATGACATTAGTTTTCGAGTAGATACTTCATTGGGATCACACATCGGTGAGCTCCACTTTTTGTTTGCTCGAATTTTCGAGGATCATGAGCAACACATGAGTTCACACACTTTCACTGGCTTGAGAAACACGAGATTTCAGTTGTCGACATGATCAACTTGACACACATTCTAATGTTCTTTTGCATGCACCCATTGTGCATTTTGCACCAAGTCATATGTAGGCATCTTCTTCATCCATCCATGTTGATTTGGGGTGGATATCTGATCACTGTGGAGAGCGACATAGAAATTCGTTGAGAGGACTCTACAGGTGTGGCTCCTCCACCATTCGGCCTCTTGCTCCACTTTCTATACCTTATGCTTTGTGATTCTTCTTGTTTTGAGCATTTTCTTTAGCTTGGTGTAGTGTATCTCTCTTGTTTGTTGAGAGATTTTGTATCAGTATTTTTTGACATTTTTGGCATGTTGTCGATGATCTCTTATGGGGATCTATTTGGTGCATTCCACTTTGTTATTTTGTTAGTGTTCAAGTAGTTGTTTGGGAAACTCATACAATTTTTTAGCGAATACTCCACCCATTCAATTCAAAGTATGGGAGGGTGTGGTGTTGATCATACTTCTTGGGTTTCATGTCCCGCTTCTTGGGTTTTGTGTCATTGCCTTGTTACCTTGGATTTTCTTGGATCATGACACTCTAGAGTTTGTGTCCTTGCCTTGTTGCTTTGGTTATTATTCTTGGTTCGTGGCACACCTATTTGCACAATTGATCAAAAAAAAATTTGGTTTTTTTGCACTTTCTGACATCACTCCTTTCTGCAGTCTCCTTGATGGAGCTATTCATGGTGAAACCAAAGTGTCGGTTATTTTTGAGTTTTTGATCGAACAATGGATTTAGACACAGTGCACACCAAACTTCTTCAGAATTATACAATTTTTGAGTGAGCTTCTTCGGATGCCTTGAGCGGGTCTTTGATTAACAATCTAAATCATTTCCCTTCTTAGGATAGAAAGACCGTTCGTAGAAATTCATTTCCCAATCAAATCGGGAATACCAATGTCCAAATCTTTTTTCAAATTGCACAACTCATGGAAAAAGAGTTCACTCTCATAACCATCCATCCATATGTGAAGAGAGCCCAATTTGATATCAATGGATATATGCAAATATTTCGGGAGCAAAGTATCAACATAATCCTACCATGGAAGATTTCCTGGAATGCTTGTTCGGATGAACATGAAGTAAGAAGACGAGAGTATTCTTGCCTAACACTTGCTCGATATATCAAGGCCTTCCGCATCAAGAGGCCTCACGATTCATTCATAAATGATGATGAGGATGTAATTGTTCTCCTCATATGATGCGCTTGCTTTTACCCCATTCACTCAAATCGACCGACCAAAAGAGATGAATTTTCTCTTGATAGCAAGAATCAACTAGTTATTGAAAGAAGCATATCTTGGTACGACATGAGAACTTGCCAATTACAATCAATTCAAGATCATGCTTCGGGATCAAAAATTTGCCAACACGAGGAGGCCTCCATTCAACCAAAGTATCTTATCAATCAACCTCTGTACCATCCAATCATACACAATAAGCAAGAAAGGAGTGGTTTCCAAAATCCACTTCGCCAAGTAATGTGTCACGAGGATAAATATCTAAAGCTCCTAACCCCAAAGAAGGAAGCGAGCGTGTATCCGGATTTTCTACCTTGAGTAGAGATTCTTCTACCCACATCATTAATAGTGCTCAGTAAGCTAGTGGCAAATGATCCTCAGTCATGCTTCAAACAAGCATCCACTTAGGTGTAGGTAATTCAAATATCAAACACTTTGAGCATATAGTTCATGAAGGGATTTCCCAAAATCTCTCGAATAATCAAGAGGTGGCTATTGAGGTTATTTCTCCTCAAATCGAGGTCATAGATAGGATTCAAGCAGGATCTCATGAATTCGGAGAATAATGAGAATATTGATTCGAGCTCTAGGATTTTGTATGCGGAAATAGTGGATGATACTCCTTCCCTGGTTTGATTCGAGGTTAAGAAAAGGAAGAGGGTTGTCAAGGTAAATTGACATTGATTTTGATGCCCTTTTCAAACTTTTAAATGATGTCATTCCAAATAATCCTAAGGTGCTTTCTCGAATAATGGTGGATAGTGACGGAAATAGGTTTATCAGAGATTCTCGCCATCCCACAAGTTGATAAGGAGCATGATGCTTATGACACCTGCTGATTATGAATTTTCTAGACTTGGACTTGGGAGGTCTACATTAGAAAGTGACATGGCGGTGGCTCGAGATTCAATTGATATCATGTGAAAGAGACTTGAGAAATATAAGTCCAAAACTCTCATTTCAAGGCCGAAAAGAATCAATTGGTGGAATATGTTCAACATTTGATAAATCCCATATCATCCACTTTCCCAGTACCTGATGTAGTGGTTGCCCAGATGAAGAGACTCTCAATTTGTCAAAAGAAATAAACACATTAGGCCATGTCACTAAAACTTGGCTTTCAGAGATTCTCATTTTAGGCGAGATGATCAAGACTGCATGCGGTTAAGATTCATGAAGATGTCAGTGCGTATCTTGATCCAATTATTTCTTTCAAAGAAAATTTTGTTTCTAATATATCAAATTTGGATGAGATATTGCCCAATTTATAGGAGATGACAAGTATGGAATCCTTAGTTTTAGCCATTGAAGGAATTCTCGAATTTGAACATCGAGGGACATGTTTTCTTTGGTGTCTGCATCTCAAATCAAGGAAGACGCTTCTCGAGGATTCTATGATCCATTATGAGAGCATGTGCAATAAGCCTTCACTTCACTTTCCTTGATTCAAGAATTCATAGCTGAGATTCCTTACTGACCTCGTAAATGAGCATAATCAAAGGTGTTCATTGGAGCAGGTGGAAGATCAATTTTCACAATTGTTTAAGGACATGTACACTCCCACAACAATTTCTCGTCAGTTTCAATGGAGCGGTGCATCAAATTAAAGAACTTATTTGAGAACACTCAATCCAAAATTGTTAATTTAAATGATATGCCAAGTAGAATTCTTGAATTACATGTATTTTGTGAGGCTATTCTTGACCAAATGAACCTCTAGAAGAAGAAAAGATGTTTGAAACTTTGGGAAGGTTTAGATCCTTTCAACTGGCAAAAGCGGCAGATCCTAATTTCACTGGCGGCTCATGGAGTTAATTTTCTTGGTATCTAACGAAGTGGGAGAGTCCATTTCTCATATGTTTGAGATAGGTGGACCCCATTTCAATGGATAAGGCATTGGTTATTATTGTATATTTTAAAAGGTGTTGTTATTTACTTTCGAGGAAACTATGGATATTTTAAGTAATTTCTATTTTTGGGTTGTCTTTAATAAAGTTGTTGAAAAAGTCAAAGGTCACTTAAGTGCCTTATTTAATGATCATGTAAAACCCTAACTACTTTGTAACCAACTTTTGGGTTATAAAAGGAAGTGAGGGGCTCATTTGTAAAGGTGACTTTGAGAGAGGAGAAGAAATACTTTTGTGTGCAAGCTTTGTTTTAGGAAGAAACTTTGTGTTCTTTTGTGAAAATATTTTGGAGTTAATGAAATATGAACTTTGTGTCTCATTCATTATCTCTTGTAACATTTGATGTTCTTATGTTCATTAGATGTTAGGTGTTTGAATCTTGCATGCAAATATTATCTTTGATCTTATTGTCAACGTTATTAATCGGTTGTTCTAGTTCACAGTGATCAAGCTCTAATTATCTACTTGCTCATGTGTGTTCCCTTTTACATGTTCTTGTTTGGCTAACTCAAACTCCGTTTTATTTGTGTTAGTTATTCGTCTTTCTTCTTCGTGCAATATTAGGCTCTGTGTTTACCTAACTCTTGCATGTTCTTTCAGTTCATTCCATTTCACTCCTTTCCTTCATCCCATTCCATCTCCCTCATTCACTTTTCTTTCCATTGATGTTCCAAAACACCCCCCACATACAATTTTGAATGTATAGATGTAAATACAGTTTTGGTTTTCAATAAAGGCAGCCTCACCTTCATTGAGGAGGGACTTCATTCCCACATTGTTGCATGTCATTTGTATGCGTGCAAATCCATATGCTAACACATCCCAAGCTATTGTTTTCCATTCTTCATCCATATTTGGTTCAACCTTTTGAATGTCTGGACTTGTCAAATAAGAGTCGTAATGAGCATGCCTTGTCATGGCGTATTCCATGTCATTTTCAGTTACCACAATACATGGTTCTTCAAAAACCATAATATTTTCACCTTGGCTATTAGATACATGTGGAGGATTGATTGAATTCTTTTGAAAATGAAAAATGTGATCGAGTATTTTCTCAAGCTCATCTAATCGTTGATTTGTTTTGGTGAAAGAAAATTGCAGGTCCCTCATAGTGGAAGTACCTCCTAGTTCAAAATTAGATTGTATTTTATCTTTATAAGGAGTATTCCATGGTGTGTATGAATTGTTTTCCCATCCTCTAGTTTGTGGACTGTCATAACAAGGGATTGCCCTTACACAATTCAATTTGCCTTGTTTGACCAAATTTGACCAACAAATTTATCAATGTAGATGACCTCAAATTTGAAAATGTAAAGAATGGACCTATATGGAAATTTGAAGAGATTTCCAAAAATGTAAAAAAATCTTAAAAATTCCAAAAAATGTGGCATGTAGGTCATTTTATGAAAAATAGTATATATGCAATAACTCTCACAAAATAATGAAAACAATTCTGAAATTTTTACTGAAGCTTTATAATATATATCTTCAGACATGGTAAAAATTTTTTTAACAATTTGCAACTTTGTTTGAGATATAGCAAAAAAAATTAGTCGTTTCGAAATCGATACACGATACGGATGTTAAGGAATTACTTGAATATATCAAAATATATAATATATTATTAAGCCACTTTGAGGGGGAAACCTCCTAAGTCTTACAATAAGACACTAACTCATACTCTTCACACCTATGGGGAGGAATTACTCACCCATATATATAGGTATGATTGTGAAAGGTCATACCCCTTCATTATTATTAGTTTATACCTAATGACTAACTAACTAATGAATATAAGTATAAATGTTATATAAGTCATATGTTAGCCCACACTTAGACATATAAATGGTATATGTTAGGGGCATAACAACAACCATGTGCATACCAACGAGTAATATTTGGTGAATATCCAAGAAAAGAGTCATTGCAAATGAAGACGCGACCAAACAACATGGGGAATGATATATCAATATGATCAAGGTCCGACGTGACCCCAATGTAATCAAGCCAATGTTAGGAAATTATTATTAGTTCTTACATAAATAATCTATTAAGTTATATTGTTTGGTTGGTTAAATTGTTATACCCGTAATATTATAAACGGGTTATTTGTTTCCTTTTTGTAGGAGGTAATTTTCCTACCTCCATGGCTATATGATAGCCATTATTTCATTGCTAGAGATATATAAAAAGATTTATTACCCTGTAAATTTTCTCAATACGCTTTATTTGGTATCAGAGCAGGTCTTTGTAATCTTCTTAGCATGGATCATTAAATTGTTTACAGGGGCATATTCAATTAGTATATTTCCTGGTCTATGGCTTATTCTCTCTTATTTATAGTTTTTAGATTATTTTATATCAGTGTATACGTATGTTAGATCTCAGTATTCATCCCTATTAAGATCATATTTTTCCTGTGGATGCAAGCTCTCTTCCGAGGGGCATAGTTTTGCATTGGTATTTGTACCTACTACCTGCGCTTAAAGCTTCCTAACTACCATTTCTTGATCTGCTACTGTTATTTTGGCGTCGTAGTCTGCCAAATCCAACGCTACACCATATATTTTTGTCTTTGTATGACAACCAGGGAAATATTTTTTCACAGTCCTATATCTATGTGAAGACGTCTATGTGCAGTATTGACAGATCATGGTATTGAAGCTTACAGATGAAATCTCATAGCTTTGGGCCTCACAACCATCTAGTTCAGTCTTCTATATTATATGCATTGGAAAATCAGAGTTTGTACTAATTACATTCACCACACACCGACGTTCGTGGTTAAATGTGCACAAAATTCTCTACCAACGTCTAATATGGCTTGTGTTCTGTGAATTCATGCTTGACTTTGCGAGATCCGTGTACCAGCTCCAGTCAAATAAGAATTTGTGGATCTGTTGTAGATTTCTGCTAAGATATGCAAGTGTGATCTTTACTGAATTCGAATCCTCTGTTTCTTGATTATTGACGGCTCAACTCCAGATCTAAAATGGGATATGTTTGTGAGATCTGCAATTCAACGATCAACTCAAAATTCCCAGCGGATCGAATCGTATCAATAGGAGGACGTATGTTGTCGTAGGTTGTTTGGAGTTTATTGTATATATGTTTTGTTTAGATTGTTAACAAAATCATTATTTACGTGATCTAGTCGTGTGGTAACATTTATTAAATAGTATTTTTTAATATTAAATTCTAGTGTCATTTTCCATATATGGTTAGTATAACTATAGTGTCAAAGTCTTATGGCAAAAGAGTTATTGGGTCTTAACACTAATGTGTTTTTTACGTTGTGTATATTGTTTTGTCTTCACTTGAGTTAACTTTGTCATAAAAATTCTAATTAAATTAGATTAATTAATCTCATTTTCAAAATTCATCGTGTCTTAAGTCATCGAAAAAAAAGTGTCATTTGTGATTCCTTTTCGTCAAATTCGTTTTTAGAGAGTCATCAATATTTTCAATTGTGTCATTGTAAAAAGAAAATTGTCTCACGGAGGCATTTTTGATGTTACCCGGCGTCAAGTAAAATAGACTATTTCACATAGCGGGGTGGGGGAGTTATACAAATAAATCCAATGTGGAAACTATTGAACTTCATATTCAAATCAAGTTGAGTTATCAGTAGACTTATTGGAGGATGGAGGCAACGGAGGCAGGAGGACAATCAACATCCTCAAGTTCGTCACTACCTCAGAGGCCACAAATTGCTTTAGTGACACCTTTTTTTGTGTGTGATGAATAAGAACATATGAGCATCCATGTTCATGTGTGCAGTACAATGTTTGTGTTTTCCTATTATGATGATGATGTGGAGATTTGTACCATTGATACTATAGCAGGAAGTGTTCTTGATTAGATTGACTTGATGGTTGATGGGTCCCAATTCATGTATTCACCTGGATAGGTTGATGGGCCCCTATTCATGGATGATGTAGTTCCCACAATCAGTGTTGAGTATCGAGACCATGTGTAGGCTATGGAGCGGCATGTTGCTTGGTTGAAGATGGTGTTTTTCCCCATGTTCACACTAAGGGGGAATGTTAGGAAATTATTATTAGTGCTTACATAAATAAGTTAGTAAGTTATATTGTTTGGTTTGTTAAATTGTTATACCCGTAATATTATAAATGGGTTATTTGTTTCCTTATTTGTAGGAGGTAGTTTTCCTACCTCCATGGATATATAATAGCCATTGTATTATGCTAGAGATATATATGAAGATTTATTCTTGTGTAAATTTGCTCAATCCGCTTTAGCCAAGACTATCCGAGTATAAGTGGAGAAGTGCGAGGGGAACATGCAAGAAATACTGTGAGATAAAATACTTGAAGACCATAAACAACGATAATGTGAACAAATCCATGGTACAAATGATGATCATGAGGTGGAGGAAAGATGTCATCAACTATAAATCCTATCCGAGCCAACCCATCATGTGTGCATATAGTATCTGAGCAAGTAGGATCAAATGGAATGTGTTCCCAATAAGATTCATTCATGAAAAATGTGCATGTAAATGGAGGATGTGCTAATGGAGGTTGCTCATGAGAAGGTGAAGGAGATGGAACAACATCAAGTGCCTGGATAGCCACCCGATAAAGAATCATAAGAGTATTAGAAGCAGGAGGAGGCGGTGGTGCAGATGAGACAATATCTAACATGTAAATAACACCTTCAAGTGGTGGCAAATGAGCCAGAGTATCCATAGGTTGTGGTTCATCGGTGGTAGTAGATGTTGGAGTAGGAAGTGTAGTGTTGGGATCACAATTACAATATTTGAATGGTTGACGATCACTATGAACTGTATATTCTATGCCCTCATGTAAGAATTTGACACATCGATGTACCATAGAAGGAACTGCTTGCATGGCATGAAGCCATGACCTACCAAGTAAACAATTATATTGAACCGAGAAGTCAATGACAAAGAAAACCGTGTTAAGATTTTTTGGCCCGACAATGATAGGAAAAGTAATGTGACCTATGCATGGACGAATAGAGCCATCATAAGCATGAAGAGAAAGAGATGATGGACTAACATTAGTAGTAGAAAGACCAAGATTTTCAAGGAATGACATAGTGCAAAGATTAAGCTTAGATCCATTATCAACGATGGTGTGTTTAACACCCACATTATAAATGTGGAGCATGATGTATAAAGGTGGATCATTGTCAAAAATAGCAAGATCAACATTAGGATTAGATGGAAAAGCAATGTGCTTGAGAAAATGCATATGTAAATGTGTTATATACTATATCCAGATGAATATCAACAGGAATGTGAGTAGTAGCTAAGAGAGTTATGATTTTATCTCTTAATTTAGGATTAATGAGCAAGAAGTCATTAATAGAGATACTCATGATGAGAAGATCCTATGAAGATAAAAGCAATAGAAGTATGAGGACCCTAAGAGTGTTCAGATTGAGTTTGGGTTCACCAAATGATTAAGAAAATATAGGATTTATAAATTCCTAAATCTAATTGCAATATAACAATAAATGAATAAGAAATTAAGTACATAAATAGAACCAAGAAAATTAAGCTAGAGAATATGAAACCATAGTTGTAAAGAGGAGGAAAGAAGAATTAGATGATTCACAAGTGGATTTGGATTGTGCCAAAGTTATGAGTAGGTGAATAGAGAGAGAGAAGTGTTGCGCAGAGCCTCAGAAAAATGTGTGAGCTAGCAACTGTCTCCGGACTAGGGCACTGGAAAGGGGTAGGGGTACTGTGGGAACCATAGACCAGTATTGGGCACATGTGACTTCCAAAATGCTCAGAAAACCATCTTTGACTGAGTCATGAAAGTATTCGATGTCCTTCACCTTTATTCACTAGTATGCCACACAATGATTGCCGATGTTTTCATAACCTATAATGAAAGATTGACATGTAAAACCCTCAAGAGTGCATCAAATCCCAAAAATAAAAGAATACAAATGAGGGTCAGATTGTCCTCAGTTGTCAAATGAGTGATCTTATGACTGAGTGTTGCACTACATTTTATACCCAATGTAGTTTTAGGTATGTGTGTGCGGAATCGTTCCCTAGGTGGCTCTTTTGTGTTTCACACTTAGTTATGAGAAAATAGCTAGATGTAAGAAAATGTAGTAGATGTGTGCATGGAATAAAATGAACTTCCCCTCTTATGAAGTGTATGCAAAAGAATGTAGTCCCTTGCAATTGAATGGATGTTATAATGGATGCTTGAATGCTCTTGAATAACCTTTGGATGTAACCTTAGGTGGTGATAGCTAATGCTTAGTGCTTGGTCCCTTATTATGATCACATAACTTTATATTTATATGATTCCCTTGCTTGAATTTCATAATTAACCTCGAAAAGGTCGACTACCAAAAAGATAAGATGATCAAACAGCTAGAAATGACCCAAAAGATGTGAACAAAGTACAAATAATTCAAGTGCACCCAAAGGGGACAAGGGCACCTAGCATTGGCATCTTGGCTAGGCACTAGTGTCCAGGATGAGAAATGTCGAGGTGTGAAAAGACAAACTAAGCTAGAAAGAGTGTAAAACCAAAAGTGGCAACAGAAAGAAAGCAAAGATGGCCAAAGACATGGGTTAATTAGTACTTTTCTTACTTAGGAATCATATGAATAGTAGTATGTAATCAGGACTAGATATTACCCAAAGTGATAGATTTTGTGTCTATAATGTGAAGCACAGAGCGTAATGTGTATGTGTAGAGACTAGAAAGAAATATTAATGATTAAAGGGGAATAACACGCAATGATTCCCATGTGTGTGATGAAAATTATGTTATCAATGAGAGTGAAGGCAAAGTGTCCTCTACCCGATGTTTGGGGAGATAAAGGCATGTGACAATGCTCTAAGATTGGTGGTGTATGAGAAGGATGATGTGCATGTGAAGGAAGCCTATGTGGTGAAAGAGGTGATGAAAACCTATGTGAAGAAGACCTATGAGGTGAAGGAGGTGATGAGAACCTATGTGAAGGAGACCTATGAGGTGAAGGAGGTGATGAGCACCTATGTGAAGGACTAGTGGACCTATGAGGACGACAATGTCGTGTAGTAGGACGTGTGGTTAAAATAACTAGATGGTGAATGAGCCTTAAATTTGAGAGGTATAGGAGACCTAGAAGCTAAAGTTGGTGGAAGAATGTCGTCAAGAGGAGGTAGAGGCAATGGTGTGCATGGTGGAATGCCTTTAATAGTGACAACTTATTTATTGTGTATGAACTTGAGACACATATGATTCATGGATGGAATAGCTTGAGCGGCGCAAAGCCAATGGAGACCTAAGAACATGTCACAACCTTTGATTGAATATTCCACAAAAATGACACAAACATGGTGAGAGGCCCAATTGTAATGGGAAGCCTAATGTAACCAAAATATTTAGGAACTGGATATGAAATAGCAGAAATTGGACATTTGATAGCTAGAAGAAGTGCAATAGAGCACACACAAATAAGAGCCTTTGGATAGATCATGGTATTATTAACAGTGTATGAACCAATAGAAGCATTGATGTGTAATGAATCAAATGTGAAAGTAGCATGATAATCGTGATCTGAAAATGTAATAGCTGGTCGTGATGCATCAACGAAGTGACGAGAAAAATAAGGGGGCATGATGAAGGAGGGGACACAACATGATATGTATGATTGGCTAAAGAGTCAGAAGCTTGTGTATTATGCTTAGGCAAAGGGTCATTAAATATTTTGAGCTTTTGTTATCATTAAGCGATGTAGAAGTAGATGGAGTAAGGATCTCCGGTGAATTATTGTCAATAAAATCTTGTATAATGTTCACGAGTTTGAAACTACGATCGGTAGAATGCCTAATGCATTGATGATAGCCACATTTAACATTTTTTTCATAATTTCGGGCATTAGGGTGAGTTGGATCAAGATTTATAGGTGGTGGAAGAGTAATTAGATTACTTTTGAGAAGTTGAGGAAGTAGAAATCGAGGTGCATATGGTAATTTAGTGAATGTACGCTTTGGAGGTTTTCATTGAAGCTTTTCAGGAGGAGAGATGACATTGACAATTGCCTTTGCTTCAGTAGGTTTAGGAGAAGGTTTGAATGTTGACTTAGATTGAAACCTATTAGAAGAATATGAAGAAGAAGAATCTTGATATTTGAGTTTTCCCATAGAGAGTAGTTTGACTTCATGCATTTTGAGCATATGGCATAATTGATCAAATGAAGGAGAGGTATCAAAGATGACACTCTCTTATAGCGGAGGTAAGAGGCGTCGCACAAAAAGATCTTATAATTCTAAATCAGCAAGTACATTAGTCATCTTAGCTAGGTTGTTCTTATAGTGTAATACATAATCAGTTAGATGTTCATTCAATATTTTTTAATTTGTGTGAGTTGTGCATAAGAGATCTTAGTGTCGATATTGATTGAAAAATGAGCAAGAAAAACATCAACTAGATGTGTGAAAGAAGTTATCGAATGAACAGGTAGATCGTAAAACCAACACATGGCATAATCTTGAAGACTCCTAGGAAATAACTTAGCAAGTAATGTATGATCATCCGCATAATCTAGACATGCCACATGAAAATATTGGAGATGCTCTTGAGGGTCACCATGGCCATTAAAAATGGGAAACTTAGGGGTGACAAAGTTGAGAGGAAGTGCATAAGCAGAAATGACGGGTGAAAAGGAGTATGAAGAAGCAAGGAGGAGTCAAGAGATGGAGAGGAGCGTGAAGTAGCTTGCTGAAGTTGATGGATTTGAACTTGTAAGTCTTGATATAAAGAAGTGAGGTCTTTTGTGCAAAAATAAGAGAATTTTTGAGTGTGAGAAATAAGAGGCGAGTGAAGTGGTTGGTAGGAGTAGGAACATACACATGAACAATAGAAGTAGGTGGAAGGGTAGAAGAAGGAGGTTGTGTTGCAATAGGAATATAAGCAATATTAGAAGTGGGAGGGTTAAGCTCAACTAGATTGGTGGCCTCCTCATGAGCAGTGAATAAAAGCATATATAGATCTTACGGATGTTCAAAAATATGAGCATTGAGATCACAAAGGTCTTCATCAGAAAAGGGTGGATAAATTTCAGCCATGTTAAGAAGATGATAATATGCCTAGAAGCTAGGTTGGGTTTGAGCGATGGGTTCACCAAATGATTTAAAAAAATAGAATTTAATAAACCCTAATTGTAGATTCGCATATGATAATAAATGCTAAAATACAAATTTGAAACAAGTAATAAGTAAGTAAAGTAAAAAACCTAAGCAAGAGGTATAGGAAGAATAACTTAGTTGATTAACACCTTGTCTGGGACTGGTCTGAGCTAGGAAAACTATTGAACAGGAAGTGAAGAGTGTCATAAATGCTCATGATAAATTACAGACTATAGGAATATAGTTGGACTCGGGTGCCCACGGTAGACAGGGGTTCTTGGGTGTTGGCGACCTTTGCTAGGTGCATGTGATTGCGCTGAGATGGTTAGAATATAATTTTCACGAGTGTCACATAAGTGTCACAATTACTCTATGTTTGTCGCTTTGTGTGTCGTAACATGTGACTGCAAAAAAAAGTTTCACCTAAAAAATCCAAAAAAATAAGATGCAATATGGGGAGTCGATCGACCACTGCGGTCACCTCGAGAGTGAACTTACAACCGAGCGTTACACTACATCTCAGACTCCATGTAGTTCTGGTGAGTGTGTGTAAGAATTGTGACCTTGGATGCCCTTGTGCAAGTGCACTTGGTAGTGGGGATAACTAGATGTAGCAATGTAAATAAAATGTGTGGATGGAAAAATGAATTTCCCCTTCCTATGTAGTGTATGCAGAAAATGCATTCCCTTGTCCCTTGATTGAATGCCAAATGGATGCTTTGAAGTGCTTTAGGTGCCTTTTGAGTGCAAGCTTAGGTGATAGTAATAATGCTTAGAGCTTGGTCCTTGATTTTGAACACATAGCTATGTATTTATATGATTCCCTTATTTGAATTTTGTAATTGAAAATTAGAAGGTCGACCCATAAGTAGAAAAGATGCCCAAAGATAAAAGAGACCCAAAAGAAGCAAGTAAGGTGGAAAAGGGTCAAGGGTGCTGGGCACTCTGTCCTAGCCGGGTGCTTGTTTGAAGCCATGAAAGATAAATGAGTAAAGTTACGATTCGGATGTAGGGTGTGTAATACCAAATAGAAAACAAGAGATAAAGATAGTGAAATCAATTACTAGTTTTATTGCTTAGGAATCATATGAATCCTAGTATGTACTTAGGACCTAAAAATGTACCCAAGTGCATGATTTAGTGTTTACAATTACCACTATATCTATGGGTGTATAATTTATATTCCACATTGCACGATTTTGCACATAGATGGTACATACATGCTGAGTTGAGACAAGAGACCATGGATTGGAAGGAAATGAATTCATATAGGATACATGTCTTCGATTACTCTTCTATTAAACCTCATCTGCATACAACTTTTTAGATGATGAAGTGCATCACTATGGGAGACAAAAATAAGGAAGAGGATCTTGTAACTTAGTTATAGGGTGAGAATCTTATGATTGAGCACACCAATACTCATGATTGGACAAATTCTAATGAGTACCTCTTGGAGCACGCATGAAAGGAGAAAGATGAATTCAAGCTTGTGTACATGATTGATGATGAAGAGGTTGAGGATATAGATATCTGAGCACACTGAGGGAAAGACTGAATTCTTGGATATAAAAGATGACCATGCACATGCATATCACCAACCTTTAAAAGCAAAAAAGTTAACATTATAACGAGAGGACGTTCTAAAGAGAAAATAATTGGAGATAGCGCTTAGGGTATGAAGTTGCAAATATTATAGAACTATTATGTGACTTCCATGATCTATTTCCTAGAGGCTACCATGAGTTGAAGGGTATTCATCCCTCACTTGGGGAAATGAAGATCAAGCTAAGGGAGGGTGTGAGACCAATATGGAAGAGGCCTTATAGGATGAATCCAAACTTGCATGTCAAGGTGAAAGATGAGATAGACAAGATGCTCAAAGTAGGTATCATTGAGCCAATAGAAGAATCAAAGTGGATCAGTCCAATGGTCATCAACATTAGAAAGGATGGAAGAATAAGAATTTGTGTGGACTATAGAGAATTAAATTCCTCTTATGTTATTGATCCCTTTCCTACACCCTTACTGAAGAGATTCTCAAAGTTGTATCAGGGTGCAAGATTTATTCTTTCATAGATGGTTTCTCTAGATACCATCAGGTATATATAGTGCGTGAGGATCAGCCTAAGAAAAAATTTGCAATAGAGTGGGGTTACTATGCATATACAGTTATGCCTTTTGGACTTAAGAATGAACCAATGGTATCGATGTTTGAAAAAGATACAGCAGTTGAGTATATCGTTGAATATCAAAAATTTCATCTTTTCCACACCATATGACACACTTTTGGGGTACATCATATGTGAGGAATTTATTTTTGTTGATTTGAAAAATATTACAATTATCATGGAATTATAAGAACCAATAAATCGAGTGAGGTGCACGAATTTCTTGGGCATACAGGGTATTACACTAAATTCATCAAAGGTTGTGCTAAGATTGATACACCACTAGAGGAGCTATTGAAGGCCAAGGGGAAGTTCTATTGGAAGGATGCACATCAATAGACATTTGAGGAATTTAAGGGAAAGATTGACTACTGCACCCATCTTACATTTTCCTTCATGGAAATTTCCATTCCATGTACATGTAGATGTCGAGAGACAACAATGGAGTTATGTTGGAACATCCGGGAGAAGGGAAGGTTGATAATCCAATTTTCTTTACAAGTAGGAAGTTAATACATCTTGAACAAAACTACACAACTACGGAGAACGAGGCATTGTCAATGGTATACACACATCTTAAAATTTAAATAATATCTATTGGTAACACCATTTGTATTTTACATTGATCATGTGACACTTAATTATTTGATTAACAAGATAATTTTACAATGTTGCATTTGTAGATGGATTCTCTTATTTTAGGAGTTTTAATTTTCTATTATATTAAATCTTGGTAAGAGTAATTTGGGACTGAACATATTTCATGCATAAATTCTGGTGAGGACACACATAGTATTGTAGACACTATGTTAGATGCATAATTATTTAGGCTACAACACATGCCTATATATTGGGAGGATATAATGATATTCTTACTCACAAGCATTACGCCTAAAGGAATGAAGACAATAGAGAAGAAGTAATTGGCCATACATGCTACACCCTATCGGTTGGTGAGAGGAGGCCTGTATAAAATAGGAAGATATGAGGTATTGTGGAGATGTGTGTCGAGAACATGAGCACAAGTCAATAATGGAAGAGGATCATAATGGGATAGCATGAGGCCATTATGATAGATAAGCCACCATGCGTAAGATAATCCTCGAAGGACTATGGTGGAAGACGCTCTACAAGGATACCAAGAAATTTTCCAAGGCATGTGAACAAAGTGTCAAAGGATGGGAAATTCAAGTGAATGTGATGAAATTCCATTACAACCCATAGCAATCACAAAACCTTTTGGAAAATGGGAAATCGATTTCATTGGACCAATTGTGTCACTCGCACGTAGAACAAGAGTGCGATACATCATCACTTGCATAGATTACTTAACAAGGTGGGAAAATGTTGCTCCTACTAAGGATTGTAATTCCACTACAACTATGTGTTTCATATGGGAAAACATTATTAGCAAATATAGTTTCCCATTGAGCCTTCCTATGGCAGGGGAAATCATTTCCTTAATGAGACAATCAAGATATTACTTAAGGAGTTCATGGTAGCTCATCACATGAAAAATCCCTATCACCCACAAGAAAAATGGCACTGCAGAGGCATTCAATAAGATTTTTGGCCAAACCTTAACCAATATTTGTGATGTAGGAAGAAAGGATTGGGATGAAAAAGTATCAGCTATACTATGGGCATATAGGACCACTTATAAAAGGTTGAACAAAGTAACACATTTTTAGATCATGTCCAAAGCGAAGTTGTATTACTGTTGAGTTCATGATACCATCCCTGCATATTACATGTGAATGAGGACTTGCAAACGAACAGGTAGTAAATGAGTGCATTAACAAATTGATGCAATTGGATGAACGATGTGTAATTGTGTGATGGAGCTAGAAGACAAAAAGGGAGACAAAATTCTTGGCATGACATGCACGTTAAGAATAAGTATTTTTCAAAGTAGGAAGGGTGGTGATTTTATACTATTCAAATTTTACATGCCACCTAGGGAAATTAAAATTTCATTGGTTAGGACCATTTAAAGTAGCCAAAATATTAGATTTGGGTGCATATCAATTATAGATGCTAGATCGGCACCATGTTTCCTAGTTACTTTAATATGAGTAGGTTGAATCCCTACTATACATAAACTTCATTCATGTTTGTAATAAGGTGGTATTGCCATTTAGATTATATTTCCATTTCTGTTTTGTTATTTTATTTTTTAATAAACACATTTGCATGCAGGAGTTGATGTATCTATGGAAGTGTGATGCACCTGATGGAATGACATTCATACTCTTAGTGTGGGGTAGTAAGTAAATTGAGTGAAGTGGATGAATGCATAAGTGCACGCATGTTGGATAATGATGAACGGATGATATTATTACTCAATATGATGAATGCGTAGGTACGCATAATAATAGTGTGATTTTCTCATTGATGGATCAACTTACTCAAAGGTGTATGAGTTTGATGGCAGCACGAAACATGAGGAGACAAGACATTGCGAAGGAAAACTACTTGGCATGTGGTGTAGAATAACAATAGGTGTAGCACAAGTGGTTGCATGCAAAGGGTGTGCTACCTAGGAATTAGTGGCGTGATAGAAGGTTATGGACTACCACGTGTGGAAGAAGGTTATGGATGAGCTTAGAAAAAGGTGGGAAAACGTAGGAAAAATGGAAAGGGTAAAATCCGCAATAAAATAAAAAAATTAGCGGTAGTTGGGTGCATTTAATGCGATCAAAATTTAGAAATCTATAAAAGGAGGGAAAGTACAATTATAATTCTCTCCTTTTGAATTTTGAATTTGTGCGAAGTGGAGCTTTTGCGAACTAGTGCAAATTGTGAATTAGAGAAGCAATGAAGCAACTAATAAACCAAAGACAGGGAGCTCCTTGTGTTTGGTGTAACCAAAGTGGAAAAATAGTAGATTAGAAGCTATAGAAGGGGTTGGAAAAGTGAAGTGTGAATTAGGGTTGTAGGGCAAGTGAAGTGAAGCGTTACAGAGTTAGGGCACATAGTTGTTTTATGAAATTGAGGCACACATTGGATTTGAGAGGTTGAATCACAAGTGGATTGAGAAATTGAGATCAAGAGAGTATAAGGAAAATAGTTGGAGAAAGGTTGTGAAGTTAGGGAGCGTAGTGTCCAAGATTTGAAGGTTGTGAAGCTAAGGCATGAAATTTCTAGGATTTGTAATTGCAGGATTTTTAAACCAAGGGAGGAAATGACACTTTGGGAAAGAAAGTACCCAAGGGAAGGAAGAATTTAGAGGAAGTGCACGATGATTGGTACTCGAAATGTAGTACTGTAGGAGGTAATCATTGGAAAGTTGTGGGCATCAAAATTATGGAGATGTAAGATAAGCAAGTATAATCACTATGCACCAAAGTATGAAATAGACATAAATAATGATACACTAAAAGAGAGAGACATGTGCACCCTAGAAGGCTAGTTGGTGTTGGGTGATAAATTGTGTAAGAACCTGGAGAGTGTCAAAGTATTATAACTCTTTGAGTTTCCATTTTTTCAAAAATCCTGCATTACTATTCTATTTGTTGATGTCATGAGTCCATGAGGACTATTTTTATTTTTCCGTCAGAGAATGCACATCACCGCATAGTTGATTAGTAAATTCACATAGATGCATGGAAGGGTGGATGGAATTGTGATGCATATGTATGATGAAGCATCTCTAGAGGCAACAACCACCACTTTACATTATCAAAGGGTATTCCGCACATTCAATGTATCACATATAGTGACCATGGCATCGAGATAATCCATGCACTTAGTAAATTGAAAAATGGGAGCCTCAAAAAAATGGTGAGGTAAACATAACATTTGTGCATATTGTGCACAAGATGGTGAAAGGGACCAAGTACAACATTGCATTATACATCGCGGAGGAATTATTGAAGAAAATACCCAACATGATAAAGGAGAAAAGATAACATGGGGGTCCATCTTGTTGTTTATTGTGTTATGGGAGATTGGGGTTCCAAATGGCCTAGATGTGAATGCATGAGAGCACACCATTGAGAAGAGGTCATTGGAAAAAAGATTCACCAATTATACATGTGAGGGCATGATAACAAATGCATATAAGGCATGCCTACGGATATGGTACAAGAGAATATGTGAAACATTTGAAAATGAATGACATACTTAAGGAGTTATCCACATAGTTGTATGGCCAAGAAAATTTTATTGTTATGTATCATTTCTACCTTGAGATTTTTTTGTTGGTCAATGGAGAGATGGGGAATTGGTGTAAACTTCTGTTTTCATTTACAACCAGGTATTTTTGAAGCGTGGTGAACCATATCAAATACACACAACCTTTGAAGTTTAATGTTGATAAAGTAGACATAGATTACCAATTTACCATACTTTTCACAAGACCTATGGCTATGTGATAAGGAAGCCTTATGAAGAAACAACGAGTTTGATTCAATGGATTTGAATCCCATCATGACTCTATAATTTAGCAAGGAGGCGCCAATTATATGTATATCCTAGGCCAAAGGTGAAGGATGACAAGGTGGTTAAGGTATGTGACACAAATCTTGCTCTCGCCACCATCGGGAAAACGGAAAAAGGACACCGATAAGGAAGTGCAAGCCAAATCCCATCCTACAACAACATCAAGAGGAGGAAGAAGAAGAAGAGGAAGAGATTCAGTTGGACCAAAGATTCAGAAAAAGGAGGTGGATAAAACGAGAAGCTATAATGCGTGCCCCTCTAAGAATACCTCGTAAGCCCGGTTGAGACCGCACGTGAACCTAGCCAAGTGGAGGAAGGAAAGATGAATAAAATATGATTAGAGAGGACACAAAGAGTGGAAGGAACCCACAAGTTATTCATGTTGTGGATGACTAAGAGCTCACACACTCTAATCATGACCAAGAAGAGTCGATTAGGAGAAAGAAGAAGAGTAGGAACAAGAAGAACAATATGATAAAAAACACGAGGAGGATGGAGACATGGGGAAATAGGAAGAGTAAAGTTTGTGTAGGAGAAACACTCAATGAGGCAACACTGAAGTCATCATCCAGAGCGTCGAAAGCCAAGGCATAACTCACCCCCAACAACAAAGGTCCTACATCGATAAGCCCATAAAATTAATAAGGGCAAGATTCCAAAGCTTAATGGAGACAGATAAGCTATATGGTCATGAGATGATGGATAGATCACAAGAGTTAATGCAAGGACACACAAAATTCTATCATTTGCATTGTAAACACACATGAAGGATTCAAGTTCGAGATAAACAAAGATGCCATCAATGAACTACAAGGAGAAGAGATCCCACAAATAAACTCCTAATTTTGGTTTTAACACATCCGTTGGATGCGTAAGAAAGCAAGGTGCTCATCAAGATGGAAAATGAAGTTGTGCACATAAACATTGAAAAATAAACCACACTATGCACGACAGGAAAATTTTGAGGATATAAGTAAAAAGAATAAGAAGGCTATATAATTGAATAAGGCCAAAACCCAAATGATTGTTGTAAGTGCTAAAGTGATAGAATTAATTAAGTGCATTACGAATTCTTGTCCATATGTAGCTTCAAAAGTAGAATTGAATAAAAGCAAGGATATTTACACCCTAGAATAATTATGTTGATTGGGTTCTTCATCAATTTTGGAGACTAATCTGCATAAGTCTAGGAAGCCACGAGACATTGAAATAGCCGCATGACATTGGAAAATCCATTAAACACTAGAGAAAACTACAAAACACTACCGAATCTGCCAAAGACCACAAAGAATCTGTGGAAGTCTAACCCAAGCCATAGAAATAACAAAGGTTGGATGTTGCCGATAGAGGTGCCACCAAAAGAAGTTTCTTAATGTACTTGAATGTAATCATAGACATGTTGAGTAGAGTAGAGTAGAGTAGAGATATGAGAAGAGATAGAAAAGGTAGATAGAAGGATATAGATAAAATTATGTGAAGGAAAGAGAATAGGGTTGAAGAAAAAGTTTGAGGAAGTGTGGAGATTGAGATGTAATGAGAGTGTGCGAGATGGATGTGCAATAATGATGTAACATTTATTATATATAAATAAAGAGTGATGATTGATACAATGTGTAATGTTTATTATCTTTAATTACATTCTTTCAGTTCATCTTATGAATCTAAATATCATTCATGACACATCCTTAGTGAAAGGGTGAACTACTTAACCCTCACAATTTGTGTTGAGGCTTAAGGTCAACATTTTGGTGTTTGATCCAGTGTCTCATTTAACTAATATTTATAGGAGGGTAGCAGGAGAAATGAGATAATTTTAAAAAGAGTAAAAACAAGAAAAAAAAACATGCATATGTTTTGTGGGAAAAATATTAACATGAATATTTGTCTTGCCCTCTTTTAGAGGGGTTTGACACCTGGGGGATAGTGGGCGAAATAAAAAGGGGGATCCAAAGGAATGATTTTTAGTAAAAAACAAAGTATTGTATAGTGGTTGGGGGAGTAAATAGGGAAATAAAATAAAATAAAAGATAGATTAAGAGAAGAGATAGAGGGAAGAAAAGATGGAAAAGTAGAGACTCGAAGAAGAAAAGGAAAAAAAGTTAGTTGTGAGAACAATAGGAAATTAGGAAGTGATTATTCTCCCCCAACCATAAGAGATTATTGAGAAAATGAACCCTTGGACCAAATGCCATCCCCCATTTCGTTGGAAGGTGTGAGAAAAATGAGGGATTTAGTTCAGATGGAAGGAGAGATGGCTAAAACTTTTGATCAAAGATTCAAGAATATAGTGTAAAAACTAGATGAACCACCAAATGAGAAAAAGAGAATTGAGTTGTTTATTTCAAGATTGTTACCTTATCTAAGATTATTAATTGATGGAAAAGAGTTCATAACATTCATGGAAGCATTGGAAATAACATCAAAACTAGAAGCGGAACCATGGAGGAGAGAGTGTGAAATGGTATTAAACTGGAGAAGTCAGTAAAATGAATTAATGCAACTAAGACAAATGATTCACCAAAATAATGGACAAGGATATCATGGAGGATATCAAAGAGATAATGGATATCATGGGAGATATCGAGGATATCATAGGGGATATTAGAGATATAATGGATATCATAGGGGATATCATAGAGATAATGAAAGGGGATACTACAGAGGATACCATGGGAGGTATGGAGGAAATAACTATAATAGAGGAAACTATCATCATTATTATGGAGACAATAACTACAATAAATAATGGTATGGAAAAATGTATCAAAAATATAGAGAAAATGGCCAATGGAGAAGGTTGATAACATGTTATTGATGTGGAAAAAAAGGAAATATAGTACAAAACCATGAGAAGAAGATACAAATTGAACAAATATCTTACAAAGGGGAAGGGACATAGAAAAAGAAAGAATAATAATAGAAATATATGAGAAATCCACATCCATACAATTGGTCGGACCACAACAAGAAAAATCATAGCAAGTAAAGAAGAATCATATGGAAGATAAACTAGAAAACCAAAAAGGGAAAATGAAGAAGAGACAAGGAAGTTAAGCATTAAAGGAGAAAATAAAACTGTGACATTATGTGAGGACGTTGCAAAGAAAATGAAGGAAAATATAGAGAAATAACAAGAAAGAAAAAACAAGAGGAAATAGAAAGAAAAGAAAAAAAAGTACAAGAGGGAAATTTTGGAATGGAAAAGGTGATAAATAAGGAAAAGAAAAATACTTAGGTCGAAAAATGGTATAATAGAAAATGAACAAGATGGAAGAAATAAGGATGATGATTATGATGTTAAAAAAATAGAGAAAAAGGAGTGTGTTTATTGTTATTGTATGCATGATATGGATATATACCCCAAAACCGTATTGGTAAATGGAAAATGTGTAAAAAAATCCCTTGGAGAAGATGCGAAATGTGTTGGACATTTATAAATGGTACCATGAGATTGATAATGGAGAACATGATTCATTCAATTTTTCAAGGAAGCACAATTATACCGTAATGAAAGGATCAAGAAAAATCATTGAGGAACGTAGTAACTAGAAAAGAACAACACCTTAAGTAGATGCAAAGAATGAATAATTCGAGAGAGGGATTAGAAGTAGATATTTATGACTATATATGGAAAATATAATCCAGGTGCACTTCTTCTAAACTTGGAAAACTAGGTGATTTATTCATCAAACTTGTTTTGGGAACAAGATAAATGTTATCATGATTCTTCATCACTTGTTATCTCGAGAAAGAGACAATGTTTAAAGTCTCGTGATGATGTTGACAAGTTTCTTCGTATTATGAAGTTTTTAATAATGTTTGTGTGGTTTTTATTAGCATTATAATATCCCATGAAAGCCAAAAACATATTAAAATGATAATAATGAATAATATATAATATTTTACACAAGGAAAATGCATAAACACCATTATATATATGTAAATATCCACTAATTACTAGTTAAGAATGTAAATAAGTGTTAACCAATGGTTACCACAAGTCATTATGAGTGAAAAGACATAACCTTTTCCTTTTAAAGGCTATATAATGATGTAAAATGAGGGGGGAAGAGAATATCACGAAAATAAGTGAGAAGAGTTCATACAGAGCATTAAGAGAATAAAATGTCATAGGAACATAGGGTCTATTTTAGTATATTTTTTATAATAAGACCAAGTGACTTTGCTTAGACAAGTCAATGTAAAAAGAAAAGTAACTATGCTTGTAAAGATGAAGTCTTAGGTGTGTTAGAGGTGGAAATTAGTTGTCATATGCCTAATTAAGGCTATTTTTAAGGTGTCTAATGAGATAGAGGTGGTTGAGGATTAGCGAGAAGGTTTAGGGATGAGATTTGATCATATTCTAGAGTTAGTAAGGTTGTTGAGCTCATATAAGAAGCTGAATAGTCCATTTAGGAGGCTAGACTAGAGGAGAATAATAGTGAGTCACTAGATTAGTCATGAAATGAAGATTGTGTAAGAAAAATAATAATGGAACAAGATGTAATGGAGATTGGAAATGATTAAGAAGGATTTAATATCAATGTAACAAGCATTGGAATGAGTCTTTTCATGCTTTCATAGTTAAATCTATGGTGTATGTGGTGATCATTGTTCGACCGAGGCTTAGAGAGGTGACATTATGAAATGATGACTTTGGAATCTCCGTGAAAGCATTTACACGTGAAGGAAGGTAAGAATAACTATTTAGAATTTTTCCAAAGCATTTGAAACCTTTAAAATTGTCTTGTTGCTCAAATTACATGCTCTTGAGCCAAAACTAGGGCATCAAGCCATTTGAATTCTAACCATCCAAAAATTGTAAAAACTTGTGAACACCTCTGTTTTGATGAGGCCTAAAGGTTGGTGAAATTTTAGGTATGATTCACATGTGTGGAAGATCTCGCATGGGGTTTTTTCATTGATGTGGATGTGCATGGATTTGGAAGGAAAAGGAGTAGGATGGTGAATCAAAACAAGGAGTCAAGCCACCAAAATTGATAATCACCTTATTGGAGACATTATAGAAGTGGATCCGTAAATTTTTTGGTGAGTTCATAGCTAAAAGTTCCTCTTGTCACCTAGAAAGGAATCAAAATAGGCCTAATTTGCCTAGGACAGAGGTCTAGAGGTCTAAATCCGTACAAAGGAACATAGTGTAAAACTTGGGCATATTCAAGAACCCCATAAAGGGTCTCCAAATTAGTGATGAAGTGGTATAGTTGTTTCAGGAAATCTTGAGATACAATAGGGTTTGCTTCGTGGAATGGCTAGTAGGATAACAAGGCCTAATTGGAGAACTAGTATGAAATGCAAGTGTAAAGTGAAATGAAGGGTCAAAACACCTTGTAATAGGTCAGACAAAGTTCCCTAGGAGTGTTGAGGGTGGTTTGAAACCTACATGTTGTTTTGAGTACCTAGACCCAAGAGGCCTATCTAGGTCTAGCTTTGTGTTCATGAAGAGGATGCATGCATAGTTATTGTATGAAGAGTTTAATGTGTGTAATGGCCTAATGGTTCAAGAAAGGTGTTGGAGAGGTGATGGAAGTATGTGAAGAATGGAGTTATGACTCCTAGCCAAGGTACAACTATCTTATACTTTCTTTGATATCAATGCATGTATGGAATGGGATTGTGGATAACTAGTATTGTCAAGTGGCAAATGTCACATGTCTAACGAGAGCATATGAGTGGGTGATGATCCTCAGTTGCAAGGGAGGTATGGGTTAGCTCTAGCAAGCTATGAACTCTTGAAGGAAAGGTAAGGCATACAAAGAAGGTAAGCTTCCGACAAAAGAATATAGAGAAATTGATTATATTCCTTGCACCTAGAGTTAATATAATCATGAATATAAAAGAGGGGAATCAATGTAAAAAAGTAATAGATATGTATGTAATCGATTTAAACATATATTTCTAAATTTTATGTAATTGAGATCAATATATATGTGATATGTGTTGTTTGAACCATTTATGTGTTGAGTGTTATGTTTATTCCTTTTTAATAAAGGATAAATATTAATTTTAGAAGAGATATCTTCCCTTCATTGTGATGTTATCTCTAGCTAGGATAAACAAACTACTTAACCCTCACATTAACGTTGAGGCTTAAGGTCAACACCAACAATGGATGCTTTTGAAGGTAAAAATAGACACAATTGTATAAAATACAACACGGTATAACATCCTTGATCATGCCCAAGATATTTTCCTTGCCTTCAACTTTCCCTTTTTATCTATTAAGAATGTACATAATCCCTCAAATAAATCATCTTTATTTTATTTCACAAAATCTCATTATACGCACTATCTTATGTTCCTTTTGTTTTCCATTTCCTTACACTTCACTTTGCATGCCTTTTCTTTCCATTTAATTTTTGGTCAACTTTACCTCCTTATCCATAAACCATGTATATTATCTCTCAAAACAATCTTCTTTAGTTTGTTTCACAAAACGTCATTGCACGCTTGACCATCTCATGTTCCTTTTGTTTTTCACTTCCTTATGTTTCACTTTACATGTATTTTCTTTCGGTTTTGTTTTTGTTGACTTTGCATTCTTACCCTTGTTGGCATTTTCATTAAACCTTTGATGTGTGATTTCTAATATAAACGAAATTTATCATGTAATATGTACCATGTCCAAAAAGTCTTCATAAAAATATGAGAAAGGAAGCCACCGGTGAGGAGTTGTCTTGCTTGGTGATGTGTCCACAACATTTAATGTCTCAAAGTAAGCAATTTATTTATATATGTGCATATAATACTACCACAAATATCTTAAATGTACATATATATGAAAAATACAGTAGATATCAATCTCAATACTCTTATATTGGATTTTCCTCATACCATTTGATTAACAACTCCATTACCTTCTTAGAAAATTTTCTACTAAGTGATGAAAAATGACATCAATCTAGTTACATGAACATATCAGCCACAAAAATATTTCCCAAACAAAAAGGGTCTCCATATTCAACCTTATGGTCAAGATACTACAATTTTTTGATTGACTTTTTAAAGAAAAATGAAAAAACTTCTATATGACAAGTAAGTGGACATCAAATTCAACCTTATGGTATAAGAGACTACAATTTTTTTATTGACTTTTAAATGCAAAGGTTCAAATTTGTAGTTTTTTTTTTTTTATCCATAGACATTACAACCCCTCACGACTACCTCCGGCTGTCATTATAAGATGCTTATCAATGTCATAATCTACAAGATTTATTGACCCCATCCATACAAATAGTAAATATCGTTATTAATTATTTATCCATACACATTACAGCCCCTCCACCACCTGTCGCTGCCATTGTAGGATGCTATCAAGATAATAAATCTACAAAGTTGATCAACCCATTCATACAAACAACAAAAATTATTATTAAATTGTCTGGACATTACAGCCCCCACAGCACTCCTATTAGCATAATAATCTATGAATGTTGATTAACCCATCAACACAAACAACCGTTGTTTTCACACTTATAAACAAGATAGCAGTTACCAGACATTCTTGATGTAATTGTGAATGAATCCGGATTCAATTTGATATCACAATAAATAAATAAATTTCCCGGATTATATTAAAGATTTGAGTTTCTTTTCCAAGTGCAATAACATTATAAATCTGGGTTGTAGAAACTTTTTAACCACGTTATGTTAACAGTTAGAAAATAGTACAATATATCTGAAAGCAGTTCAACCCAATGTGGGAACTTCGATTACTGTGCCATCCAAATCAACAAACACTCTTACCCGATTGTTTTCATAGTCACCTGCAACTATGGACAATTCAGGGAGTATCAAAACTTTCAAGTCTAAGTTTTCTGATTCAATTTTCTTCTTTGCATCCTCTCCATACATATTCACAACTTCTTCCCATTCGGTGCGCTGCGGAACCTGATTCTTCATTTGAATTGGTTCACGCTCTTCTTCTTTCTCTTTTCTTTCTCTTTATTTGTAACGCCATAAGAATTCAAATGTAAATAATCGAGAAAAACATATTGAAAAATATTGTTTCAGAGATGTAAAATTATGAGGGAAGGAGAAAAACAAAACCTGAGTGATTGATATTCACATAAATAAATAAATAAACATGAACCTTACCTTTTCGCATATAATTGTTGTGATACGGCTTTCCTTTGACGGGACTGAAGCAAGAGGCATGAAATCCATTAACATGCTTCAAATAAAATTTACACTTATGAAAGTGGAACCCCACATAATTGCAGAACGCCCTCATCTCATCTCATCCCTACCGAAGGTACTCTTTAGAAAATCAATAGCACTCAAACCAGGGAAGTACTTTTTCAAAATTAAGACAAATAAATTAACGAAGTGTTACGAACATGCAAAACTAAAGTCTAAATGTAAGTTATTTTTGAAGAAGCTATTTTCATATATTACTAATTCTACGCTGTATGTATAGAAGGAACCATGCAAACATACAAAAGTCTCTTAAACGAAATGTTAAATAGATATAATTTTAAGATATACAAATTAAACGAGTGTCGAGAACAATTACATGCAAAAGATATAGGTATTCCAATCAAGAAAAGTAACTAGCAATAGGAATGGCATATTGTTTTGGAAATCTAATTACGTCCAAGGCGTCTCCCTTATGGGAAAGGTCCTTCTAAATGTTTCGATGACTGTCTTAAATTTGACGGTTTGACGGCCGTCTAGACGTTTGTGTTTTTTCCGCCTATTTTTAACAAAAAAAAATTTGGTGCATGCATATTGAATGCGGGGGCTATTTTTAACAATTACTTTTATGGGGCTTTTTTAAACATTGCTTTTTCATGCATGTTAAATGGTTAAATATGGACAACAACTAAGGATATTTTAACGTACCGATAAAGGATTCTCGCAATATTTTATTTGCATCGAGCTTGTGATTGTTGGCGATTGAGTCACCGGTAGGACAGGAGTAACTATCTTAAATTTGACGGTTTGACGACCGTCAGAGGCGTTTGTGCTTTTTTCACGCTATTGTTAACAAAAAAATTGGTGCATGCATGTTGAATGCGGGGCTATTTTTAACAGATTGCTTTGCGGGGATTTTTTTAATAGTGATTTTTCATGCATGTTGAATGGTTAAATCTTGGACAACAACGAAGGATATTTTAAAAGTCGATGAAGGATTCCGCAATATTTTATTGCGATCGAGCTTGTGATTGTTGCGATTAAGTCACCGGTAGGACACAAATTTTTTTGTGCGAGATCCAGTGTAAGTGAAACCCTCCTTAAAGTTTTGAATTACGTTTCTTTGGATTGTGAAAAGCATGATGGGATGCATTCTTAAAATCACCATTATCTTCCTTATCGTCAATAAATTACATGTCGTATGTAAGTTTGGCCCCTCTACATTGACTTTTCACAAAGCCCCCGACCATCTCTTGTATACTATCTAGCAAACCTTCCATCCTCTTTTAGAGCAAGACATACCAACTTGAATACTTCTTCCTCTCGCCATATTGAATTGTTCATAGTGCTTAACCTTCCTTGTGTCAAAATCTATGCTCACTTCTAGCTTTATATAGAAACTAGATGACCCAAAAATAAGTACATGTAAAGTTTAGTTGGAACAATCTCATACACCCCAAACCGGCTATTATACTTTTGCAAATGCTAATGGTTTCCAAGTTCATTGTTGATATTTTGGGATGACGTGATATCTTCCGATCTTTTAATCATGCTTAATGGTACAGAGGGTTCCACTGGGATACCGCATATAACAAGACAAGATAATGACTCTTAGCTTCAATATTAATTAGTCCAAATCAAGTAATCAAATCCAATAGGTCAAGGTCGAGGAAGATCATCATAAAACTATGACTAAAAAGGCATTGCTAATTTGAATAGAGCACCCAAAAAAGGAAAGAGGATGAACAACTAAAAGAGAAAGGTGGAACCAATTGAAAATAAATACATTTGATAATTTGTACTTCTATTACTATAAAAGAATTGGAATGATATACATATTGATACAAATGGATCTTGTGCTCTGTAGATGCCAATTAAAAATTTATAGGTTCAAAATAATGTAAATTGAATATAAGAGTGAATACTACACCTTGACTGATTTTTTTACATGCACAATTTTTTGATGAATTAGAAAATTTAAGTCAACCAATCGAAGCATTTTTCCTCTTCTCCAATTTTCTCTTTGGATCCGATTTAAACTTACTCACGAGATTAGAACAACCACCTTATGCTTCTCTTCAAAGGAAATTACTTTGTAAATAAAGTAAAATGTTAAGATGTTAAGGAAAATTATATAAAGAACACGCAAACTTGATGACTATAGATCAAAGTACTTATGATTAACAAAGTGGTGTAATTATCTGGAATGCACGATCACTAAAAATGTTGCATTAGAACCTAAAATAGACCTTGTATATTTGTATAAAAACAAAACAAATTTGTTATGTTCTTTAAAGCTCCAGTTCATCAAACGCTACATTTTATGCTAATGTCAGATATGGGGACGACTTCTATTTCTAATGTCAAAAACACTCAAATTGTTTTTATACTCTTTGGCTTTTTGTTGTACTGAAGTTTTGTGGTGAATTCAGAACAAAAGAAATGAAGACTTGTTTCATAATGAGGGCACCGACCCTACTCATTTCACTAATGAAGTCACTCTGTTCTTCATTGTTGAGCTCTTCTCTTTTGGATGTGCATAAAGCTAACTTGAGGCAATAAAACCATTCATTGCCAATGCCATCCAAATAGCATTATGTAGAGCGAAGTCGGTTGAAAGAGGCGATACACATTCTACTAAATACACACAATCCCCCTGCAAATTCTTATACTTACTTTCAACTATTGCAGACTTGTATTTCCAAGAAATCCCTTTCACAGGGTAAGAAAATTCACTCCCACATCAATTAGACGGGATTTAAGTTTTCACACACATAATACTACAAAATACCCTTATACACATGTATATAAAGTGCGGATGTTTAGTTTTTATGTACATCGTATTTTTAGAGTTGGATTAAAGGTTATGAGCGCTCTAGGTAATCATTGGAGTGAATACCCTTCTCACAATTTCATTTAATATTTTTCTCGTCTATTAAATAAATATTTTAAAACTTTCTATAAATCATGAATTTAGAGAAATTATTATTATCCAAAATAAGCCCTACTTATTTTGGCTAACTTACCTTCATTCTTTCCTTGTGCTTCAACTTCAATTTTCACACATTGCAAGCACTCAAAAGATTTTGGAAATGGCTTCATCGGATAGGATTTTTCTTCCCCTTTCCAGAAAGGTAAAGAAGTCCTCCTAACTCCTTGTATTTTTGAGTCATGGCTTGACGGAGTTTTGAGGGGAAATTTTCTCACGCGGGCCCACGGAGGTAAGGAAGCATTTTGCCAAGTAAAATTTGCCAAGGCGGACCACGGGAATTTTTTTGGCACTTAGCCCTTTGGGAAAAACACTCAAAGGAAAATTTTGGCCCAAAAGCCCGCAGAGGAAATAAATTGCTTAAGGCCCAAAGCCAATGAAATGATGCCACGTGTTAAGGCGGAGCGCGGGGGTGGAAGGACTTCTAAGTTTTCGGCTTTTTTGTCAAAGTTTCTCAAAGGAAAAAATGGAAGCGCATCCCGTCGAGAAATCCAAAGATGCCACGTGTCCAAGTCATGCGGGAATCGGGGCATCGAGAGGATTTTGAAATTTTTTCCAAAGTGGTGAAAACGTAAAAGTGAAAAATGGAGTGCATCCCCACCAAGCAATCAAATGATGCCACGTGTCATGGAGAAGCAAGGTGCGGAGATTTTCTGGAAAATTTCCCAATTTGAAAAAGAGGGAAAAGTTCAAATTTCGGCCCGCGAACCCGATTTTTCCCTAATTTCACCATTTTTCCCTAAATCTTCAAAGGGGCATATCTTTCACACTAGAGCTCGGATTTTCACAATTTTGGTATCATTGGAAAGATGGTGAAATTCTCCACACGATGGAACTATTCAATTTTAAATTTTGATGGATTTTTGTGGGAGAAAAATGGGAAAACGTCTCCGGCATGGAAAAATTGTAGAACCGACCCCAACCACCAAAATTGATGAAGTATGGCGATGTTTCTTCTCCAACATGGCCAAATGCATCGAAAAATGGATTTTGTGAGGGTGCCCTTGTTGTTTTAATGAATCTTGTTAGTGGTTGGAGATGTCAAATCAATTTTCCCGCATTTTCTCATTTCCTTCTTTCGTTCGAGCGATAAAAGCTAGTTTTGGCTCATTTGTAAAAAGTTGTTCATCCTTCTTCTCTGCCTCTCCCTTCTTTTCTTCCCCAGGGTCGAAAATGGAGTTTGAACCTCCTCCCCGATCTCGTAATGGAATTTTTCCTCTTACCGTGAAATGATGATTTTGTGCAAACTTTCGAGCAATAAAAATGTGTTTTGTGATGCATTTGTCCATCCTTGCTTTTTTGGTTGTTTTATTCTTGCTCTCTTCATTCGGTGCAGGTATTTGTGCATGTTTGGATGTTCATTATAGGTTTTGGAGCTGTGTTCATGGAGTTTTGGAACATTTTTGTGTGAAATCCATCTTTGGTCTATGATGCACTTGTCCATCCTTCCATTGCTCACCTCTCTTTGTTTCCATGGTAGTTTTGATAGATGATCAGAATTTTCCTTCTCTGGTGTATCACCGTTTTAGTGTAGGCTCTGTTTTTTCCTTGTTTTCTTTCTCTCCTTGTCTCCTTGGAAGTTAGATTAGGTTAGATTAGCTTTCTTGCACTGGAATAGCTTATGGTAGGTAGTTTAGGAAGAGGAACCAACCTTCTCTAGAGAGCTTTCCCCATTTGCAAAGGTCCCACACTTTGGGAAAGCTCAATGTTGTGCAATCACACCAAATGACTTTGCCTTAGAAAAGTAGATCCATAGGTCATTTTAGGGGTGTTGTGATTTTGCACTAATAGTTTTGGCACGCCGGTGGGACATTGGGGTTAGATATTTCATCTTCTCTTAGTGTCTCATGCAAACAACAACATATCTTACACCACCGTGTGCCACTAATAGTTTTGCACGCCCAGTGGGACCTTAGAGGTCTTCCACTTCATCTTTTACAGGTTGGTGTGTTCCTGTGAAGATTTCAGCCTTTGGAGGCATTCTCAAACACATCTGGCGACTCCATCTGATCAACAACCCATCTCTGAAGTTGCAAACCTTCTTTCCATTCATTTCCTTTCATTTTTTCATTCCATCTCTTCATTCTTCTTTCATCCCATGAAGTTGTGCAATCATGACTTCATTTCCATCATGGAATTCACATTCACAAAGCAGCAATAGTACATTCCACCTCCAACATGTTTTACAACTCCTTCAAATCAGCATTTTGAACAAATTCAAAATCAGCATGCATATCCATATGAGCAATGCCAAAATCAGTTTGGCTATGAAGCATATCAAGCACAAGAATACGCATATGATGAGGGTAGTCAAGAAGAAGATGTTGATTTGTTGGAGAAGATCCAAAAGATGGAGGCAAACATGGTGCAATCAAAGGCTCAAGCACAAATGAAGGCATTTCATATTGGTTTTTAGGGCACCTTTTCCATGGGTTGACCCTTTTCAAAAGACACTACACCCTCGAGGAGAAATTTAGACTTCATGATTGAGATGCTACCCCAACTTGCACAATGGATAGTAGAGATAGGGGCCTATGAATTTGGTGCTGAGCAACCTTGTCAATGGGTAATTTCTACACCATCATCTGGTTTTTCTCTTTCTATTCCTCAAGAAAGCACCATCTCATTTTGAATGCCAAATTCCAAATACAGCCCATGTTGCCCCAAGTGTTGATTTCATTTCTCCATTCCCTAGTCTTCCACCTCATCTCAATTCTTCTATCCTTTTCCCTTCCAAACAGCCATCCCCTCCAAACAAACAAGAAGTTCCACCTCCTCCACCACCACAAAAATTGCAAAACCAGTTGAGTCACAACCCACCCCTCCTCTTGCATTCCCAAATCCATGTTGGGAAGATAAAAATCAGAATTCTAGTCAAGGACAGCAAAAAGAGGAGCCCAACAGAAAAGAAATGATAGATAATCTAAAGAGTTGGGCTGCCAAATTTGGGTTTACAAAGATCCCCTTGCTGGTTAAGCCTATAGAGGAGGTTAGAGTTGAAGAACAAGTGGTGGCCAAGGCTGATTTTATAGCAGTAGAGAAGCAAGAAGATCAGTCATCAAGTTGCTCAGAGTGTAGTGTCCATGTTGGCACTCTACTTTGGAAGAAGATGTTGATCCAATAGAAGTTGCACAATCAGCCATGGAAGAGGAAAGCTCTAAAAGAGATCTTGCAGTCCCAACTTGTCCTCTAGAGCAGCAGATTGAAGATTTTGATTTGACAAACTTCATGCTAGAGGAAGAGTTCAATCAAGAGCAAGATGGTCTTCAAGCAACAGAGGAAGGAGAAGTTTCTCCAAATCAAAAAGAAGAGGAGCACATTCCAGTTGTGGAGGAGAAAAGTGCAGATCTAAGAGCTTTGAACTCAAAACAGGCTATAGAAGAACCTTCAGTTCTTCCTTCCACTTCATCTCTCTCAAGCTCTAATGTTGAGGAGGAGTTTGATCTTTCAAACTTCATGTTTGAGAATGAAGGAAACCATGGTGAGCAAGTTGTAGATCAAGAGAACACCATGGAAGAGGTTGAACATTTGCAGCAGGACAACAATGAGGCAGTTTATTTGTCAGATTTGGAGGACTGTTTTGATGGAGAGGAACCATTGAAATCACATTGTTTTCTCCTTCATCATCCACCTTCCAAGCACATGAGCCTATTATCATGGAGGATAACTTTCAATTGCAGCAGCCTACATTTTATAGCAGCTCTTTGGAATCAAGGTTGGAAGATATTAATCTTCCATGTTCTTCATGGAGGAAGAAGAGAAAAAGAGAAGAGTTCCACCATTCCTTCCACATCATCCATCCAAGAAGGTCCACAAGAAGACTCTATTTTTGGAGTTGAATTTAGAGCTATGGGCATATCAAATGGATCAGACCTTTCCCAATAAGGTATTTGGATTCATTGGAGCCAAGGGAGAAGCTAAAATCAGTCATGCTTGCTTCTAAGCATGAGGATGATATGTAAAGCACCAAGGATCATATGCCATACCTCTTCAACCCAAATACAGAGAGCAACTAAAAGAGGTATCTAATTTGCTTTCATTGACACCTTGTTAATTTGGGTAGAAGAATAGCTTCTTGTTGATTTTCAACTCATCCAACCAGCCATGATCAACTCCAAATCAATTACATGGCTGCCAATTTTGAAGAAGGAAGCTATTTTACACAACCAATTACGAGGCTTTGTTTGAGCTCCCTTTCGCTCTTGGTTAGAGTAGAGTAGGTAGGTTTTCTTTTAGCAAAGAAGTGTTTTTTCACACTCTGCATGTTCCATTTGGAGCATGTATGATTTCCAATTTTGTACATAGTTTTTTGGCGATGTTTTGGTTGCTCTTGCACAAGGTGCATTAAGTGGATTTTGGTGAGGATCAACTCCAAGTTTTCGGTGGGATTTCAAGTGGCTCATAGGTCAGATTTTCATGGTTCAGATCAAATTTGGTTATCAGGCTTGACTCCATGCCCAATGGATGCTTCAAAAGGCCACTGATCATTCATCTAGCAGGCAGATGACCCCTCTGAGTCACCAAAATTGTTATCCAAAATGAGCCCCTGCTTATTTTGGCTAACTTGCCTTCATTATTTCCTTCCTTGTGCTTCAACTTCAATTTTCACACATTGTAAGCACTCAAAATATTCTGGAAATGGCTTCATCAGATAGGATTTTTCTTCCCCTTTCTAAAAAGGTAAAGAAGTCCTCCTAACTCCTTGTATTTTTTGAGTTATGGCTCGACGGAGTTTGGAGGGGAAATTTTCCCTAGGCGGGCCTGCAGAGGTAAGGAAGCATTTTTTCCAAGGAAAATTTGCCAAGGTGGACCCGGAGGGAAATTTTTGGCACTTAGCCCTTTTGGGAAAAAAACTCAAAGGAAAATTTCGGCCCGAAAACCCGTAGAGGAAATAAATTGCTTAAAGGCCCTGCAACCAATGAAATGATGCCACGTGTGTCAAGGGAAGAGCGGCGGGGCGGAAGGAATTTAATTTTTCAGATTTTTTTGTCAAAGTTTCTCAAAGGAAAAATGGAAGCACATCCCCACAGAGAAATCCAAATATGCCACGTGTCCAAGTTAGCGGTGGGAATCGGGCGTCAAGAGGATTTTGGAATTTTTTCCAAAGTGGTGAAAAACGTAAAAGTGAAAAATGGAGTGCATCCCCACCAAGCAATCAAATGATGCCACGTGTCATTGGAGAAGCGAGGTGTGGAGATTTTTTGGAAAATTTCCCAATTTGAAAAAGAGGGAAAATTTCAAATTTTGGCCCGAACCCGAATTTTGCCCTAATTTTCACCATTTTTGCCCTAAATCTTCAGAGGGGCATATCTTTTGCACCAGAGCTCAGATTTTTGTGATTTTGGTATCATTGGAAATATGTTGAAATTATCCACACGATGGACTCTTCAATTTTAAATTTTGATGGATTTTTGTAGGAGAAAATGGGAAAATGTCTCTGGCATGGGAAAAAATGTAGAATTGACCCCAACCACCAAAATTGATGAAGTATGGCATCTGTTTCTTCTCCAACATGGCCGAATGCATCGAAAAATGGATTTGTGAGGGTGCCCTTGTTGTTTTAATGAATCTTGTTAGTGGTTGGAGATGTCAAATCAATTTTCCCACATTTTCTCATTTCCTTCATTCTGTTTCGAGCGATAAAACCTAGTTTTGGCTCATTTGTAAAAAGTTGTTCATCCTTCTTCTCTACCTCTCCCTTCTTTTCTTCCCAGGGTCAAAAATGGAGTTTGAACCTCCTCCCCTACTCTGTAATGGAATTTTTTTCCTCTTACCGTGAAATGATGATTTTGTGCAAACTTTGGAGCAATAAAAACGTGTTTTGTGATGCATTTGTCCATCCTTGCTCATTTTTGGTTGTTTTCTTCTTGCCTCTCTTCATTGCAGGTATTTGTGCATGTTTGGATGTTCATTATAGGTTTTAGAGCTGTGTTCATGGATTTTTGGAACATTTTTTGTGTGAAATCCATCTTTGGTCTGTGATGCACTTGTCCATCCTTCCATTGCTCACCTCTCTTTATTTTCATGGCAGTTTTGATAGATGATCAACATTTTCCTTCTCTAGTGTATCACCATTTTAGTGTAGGCTCTATTTTTCCTTTTTTTCTTCCTCTCCTTGTCTCCTTAGAAGTTAGATTAGGTTAGATTAGCTTTCCTGCACCGGAATAGCTTAAGTAGTTTAGGAAGAGGAACCGGCCTTTCTCGGAGAGCTTTCCCCATTTGCAAAGGTCCACACTTTGGGAAAGCTCAATGTTGTGTAATCACACCAAATGACTTTGCCTTAGAAAATCATATCCATAGGTCATTTTTGGGGGTGTTGTGATTTTGCACTAACAATTACTATACAAAAAAATTCTATAAAATATCATGTAAGGGCTTGAAATATTTCATGGATGGAAGAATTAATCACAAGAGGTGCTCACAATGCAACAAATACAATTTTTAATACAAGGTTGCTTGCAAGTCCGATTTACCAATATCAAGTAGGTGATGGGACTCAAACTTGAACAAAGCACCATTTTTTTGCAAAGCAACAAAATACTCATTTAGCTCTCACGGTTTTATGAAGAGTGGTATTTGGATTAGGCCTATCAATTTATCTATAAAAATAATAAACATTTTGGTCAAAAATTAGGAATTGAGAATTAAATACTTCTTTCCTTCAATTACACGTCCCTATGTTGGCTATACCTGTGACATTGTAAAAATACACCAACATTTTCCCGGAAAAACATACACCTACATAATCTAGAGCTACACCAAAGACTATGTAACAATATCAACAAAAACACACCATCTTAGAAATATGTCATATTTGTTTTTACTTACACAAATATTATAGTCCTTTTTATGTCTATGTGTGAAATATGTTACTATACAATAATATCAATAAATGGGTCTATTGAAATTGAATCTTCGGATAAATTGTTTTAATGTTAAGCTCTAATAATAGATGACATTAAGGAAAACCTTTAGGTTTAGACGCCCCCTAATTGTTGGTGCCATAGGCAACTACCTAGGGCTTAAGTTGCCTTGCATATTTGGTATCATTGGTTTTTGTTTGTTATTGCGATGTATTTAGATAAAAACCAATGAAAAGGGATGTATACAATTATAAACATAAAAACCCTAAGAAAATACATGGTGGGTATGTACATAAATTTCCTTATCTTTTTTTCCTTATCTAGTGGCATACCCTATGATCTACACATTGAAATTTCCTACACCATTTTGAGTGGATTTTTCAACGATTCCTATGTTTAATAAGAGCTATTGGGAAATGTCCAGAGTTGAAGAGGTCCCATGTTGGGCTAGATTAGTTTTGGAAGCAATAACTACAAAACCGGAAAGCAGAGAGTTTTGGTTTTAGATGATAGACAACAATGTGAATAGCCTAGCCGAGGGAAATATTAACTAATCTTTTTGCATCCATAAATTGCATGTCATAGTGAGATTCTATTTGATCATTGTTCCACTTTACTTATTGAAATAGGAACATGCAATGAATTTAACACTTGTTTATTATGAAATGTTGTAAAATTATAATTTGTTTCATATAGATGTTTGAAGCCTTTAAATCTTGCATGTTCTTCTAGATAAATATTTTATTTTATTCTTGACATTCTCATATATTTAATCAATAAATCTTATATTCATCCTTTTAAAGTTCTTCATAATGGGTGATTACTCATGAAATCAATGGTAAATGTGGTTTTTAAAAGATGATATTTTTGTGATAGGGACGGATGAAGACTAATGTAATGGAAATAATTCAATAGATGAAAAAATCTACCAAAAGATAGGTTATATATATTTATATATTTTACATGTTTTGGAAATGATTGGTAACCATGTATTAATCTATATTTTATATCGTAATAAATTGATATATAGGCTTTTATTTTATATTTTAAGTGCACGACATTGATAAGTAACTACATTACCTTAAAATTTCCTATCAAATTCAAGGCTTAAAGTAATGAGTACACTTCTAAACATATATTTGTTCTAATTTTATATTTTATGCATCTCACTTTGATTAATAGCTGATTGCCTTAAAACTCCTTATCAATCTTAAGGATTAAAGTATGCACTCTAACTACCTTCTCTAAAAATGTTCTACAAATTTCACTTCTAAAAAATTAATCTACACCTTAGTGTTGCACATATGACCACTCAAAAGGATATCTCAAAAACACCATGTTTATGGAGCATAACAACTTTCTCCTCATGGTTGTGCTCGGCACACAACCTAAGTGTTTATTGGTTGATTGTTCACAATCTATAGGTAAGGTATTGTCATCCTTTTCTTATCGATTCTTAAAGCTACATTTTTAAACTCAAGTATTATATTTTGTACTAATGTACAAGTACCTATGGTGTATTCTATGTTTTTTCCTAATCAAATTTTAGTAATACAAATATAATCACACAAATCATTTAATTCATACTTATAAATTATTCATTTTAAGTACGTTATTATCTTAAATTACGTAAATTTATTAATTATTGAGATATATTACAAATTACTAAAACATTGCATGTTTCTATTACTCTTTCCATCCCAATATTCCATTATAATTCATAATTAGAACAAATTAATTTAAGCTTACACACTTCAACGAAACTTCCCAAAAAAATTAGAACTAGGGAATTTCCAATTCTTTAGGTGGAGTAGGGGAAGACCATTCATGTCTTAGACTCACTATATGATGACCCAATAGTGCAAGCAATCATCCAAGAAGAGGGGTGTCCAATCTAATCCAAGAAAAATGCAAGATGAACCAAAAGCAGAGCGAGTAGATGTAAAGATGGCACAAAAGAGTAGAGCAAATGGCAGTTCAAATTTCTTAGCTTCCTTTTTCTTATGAGTGTCAAATGTGGTGGAGGTATACATAGACGTCATCTCCCATAGGCAATGGTGTTGGCTAAGAGAAAATATAACACCAACACAATTGACCACTTGAGCGAATGTGTCATCAAAGGATGCAAAAATAAAGTAATATGTCATGAAAGGTAAAACCAATGCGTCATGACTCATGAAAGTGTCCATGAACAAGATAAAAATGGTGGAATACAATCAAGAATTCATGAATATGATATGCATGAGACCTAGGAGGACAAGGATACCTAGTGCAAGGAAAACTAAGGCCAAGACCAAATAGTGACACTCTCTCGTGTATTGTCTCTAACCCATAATGGTTACATGAATAACCATTCCCCATTCCCGAAAGGCCCCTTAAGACACCCACTCAGGAAATAGATGCATCAGTGACTCTTATATGCACAAAGGAAATTTTTAGTAACAAGTATGAAAGATGAAAAGTGAAAAATTAGGTGTATATAGATTCTTCTAAACATATCCGGATGGTGTTTTTGTATCCTTTCTTTCAATTTCTTCCTTTTCATCTTCTTCTTCATCTTCGTTGTTTGCTTCCTTTGGATAATCAATTTCTTGTGTCTTATTCTTTTTATACTTGATATCATCCACTTTCACATTTACACTTTCAACAATCTTGTGTGTTCTCATATTGTAGCATCTATAAGCCTTACTTATTGAAGAGTAACCAAGAAAAATACCTTCATTAGATCTGGAATCAAACTTACCCAAGTCTTCATCATCTCTTTTGATATAGCATTTGCTTCCAAACACTCTGAAATATTTGATTGTTGTTGGTCTTCCCTTCCACAATTCATAAGGTGTCTTACTATTGTTTACTCTAATTTTCCCTATATTGTTCTAACCATCTCCTATATTGTTCTATTCTTTCTTTCTACAACTCCATTATGCTAAGGAGTCATTATTACTAAGTAATGTCTCCTTATTCCAAAATTTTCAAAAATTCTTCAAATTCATTTAAAATAAATTATCCTCCTCGGATTATATCTTAGACACTTAATTCTTCGACCAATTTCTAAGACTTTGAAATCCTTAAAATTATTAAATTATTCAAATTTCTCTTTTATAAAGGTAACCCATTTCATCCTAGATTAGTCATCAATAAATAACATAAAATAGTTTTCACCTTACATACTTTGAGTTTTTATAGGTCCACACATGTCTATATGAACAAGTTCCAATGGCTTTATTTTTAGTACTCTTTTGTCTTGAATCTAACTCTTTTTCCTTCCCATGTTGGTATTGCTTGCAGAGAGTGTTCGATGGTTTAGTGATCTTTGGAATTATTTCTTATAACTTCTTTGGTACTAATTTTCACTAGATTATCAAAATTTATGACCCATTATTCTATGGCATAGCCAACTCTCATTGCTTGCACCATGTAGCATTTTCTCTTTCAATATCACTAAGAATGTAAAGGTTACTAGTTGTTATGTATGCATTTGCAAATACCTTTCACATGCTTACCTTTTTGATCTCACAACCTTTAGCATGAAATGTGAGTTTATCCTTTATCACTCATTTAGATGACACTAGAGGATTATGCTTGATACTTCAACATACAATACATTTTCTTGTTTTTTATTTTCCATTGTTAAGGGTAATAATACCTTTACCATATAATATTGTTTTTGCATTCTCTCCAAATTTCAAAGTACCTCCATTTATTTTATCTCAAGAGGAGGAATTTTTTCTTGTCCCCAATCATGTGGCTTGATAAAATACTATCATTGTACCATTGATTATATTTCATTTTGAGCATAGAACGTAGTTTGTATAAACATGGGCTTCCCTTTATTTTTTCTTGCTCCTAATTCTTATTCCAAAATTTTACAGGTTCATCCTTTTGATTATCCATAATTTCCTCATTCTTATTCTTCCTAGGAAATTCCACACACCCACTTCTACAAAAACGTGATATATATCCATAGTTGTTACACTTATAGCATATCACCTTATAATCCACTAAAGTATCAAATGAATTGTAGTTTTTGTTGGAACATAATGATTAAATGGTTTGACCAACCCTTAATATATATGGGTCCATCACTAATATATAAGTTAATATTTAATAGTATTTATATTTATATTTATATTTATATTATTAAATATGTTAACCTAGGTATATACTTTAGGTTGAATATTTAATATCATGAAATGATTATATTTATAATATTAAATATTATAAACCTAGGTGTATGTGTCAACCATTTTAGGTTGAAAAGGTGGGTCGGGAGACATACCGATCACCTTATATAAAAAGGACTTTAGGTCCTCATTTGATATATTCGGAAAATATATCAAAGGTGTGCAAATCAAGTGATTTGTTTTTATCTTTGGTAAATAGGGTTTCAAAGGAGGAGGTGATCTTACTGGATGTAAAATAAGTTCTCTGAAGTAAAAGGTTATTTTCAAAGTGGTTTTTACCCTATTAGGGTTTCCCACTATAAATATTGTGTCACATGTGTTATTTATTTCCTGTAAGTATTTCTTTATTTACTTATGTCATGATGTAATCTTTATTTAAATATTTATTGTAACATTATGTAATATGTAAGTTGATTAAATCCGTATTTATTAGAATCCTCAAATTTTAACATGGTATCAGAGCGAGGTAAATTAAATAAATTAAGATCAAATGTTTTGTATTTTATTTATTTAATTTATACCCCTCTCTTTTTTCCCCAATTTATTTTGGCATTACATTTGTGTAATTAAACTCTCGAAAATTTTTTAGGGTTTTTCAATTTTAAATCCCTAATTTTTTTGGGGGAGATGTAATATGATATGATTCTTAATTTCATTTACATTTTGTAAATTATATGGAATTAATGTTTGTTTGGAGATTGATGTGTGCACATGTGAAAGGGGCTTCAAATATTTACATGTGTGAAAGTCACATACAGAAAAAGAAAGGATTTATTACTATATGAAATAATTTTCATGTTTTCTATAATTTCAAATGTTTGTTGTGAAAAATCTATTACGATTCTTCGATTATTAACCTCCTATCTTATAATATTATTTGATCAAAAATATTGGAAAATAACACAACCAGTAATTTCATGCAAATACAAACACATAAGAACCCCTGTAGGGAAAACCAAGATTACTACGGATGAGAAATATATTAAACTTCAGCAAATCAAGAGATACAAATACTACTTGCCTCTTCTTTGGCGGAGCTCCGACAATCTCCTAATCCTCCTACTTATATTCCTCCTTTGTTATCTCCAACGCTATCACTTTGCGTCCTTGCTAACTTGCAAGACTACTTTCTAACACTACAAGTTTCTCTAAAAACTTCCTTGTTACAAATGACTCCAATGACCCCCTTATATACTACTCTCGTTGAAAATCAATGGCCGAGATTAATACAAATGAGCTTTGAGATTAAGACAACTCAATAACCATAACAACCTTGGTTATGAGGTGTCACCTAAAAGGAGTCAATATTAGATAACAATTGTTCTTATCCTAACAATATTTGTTTGACAAAAACAACTATTTCTCTAAATTCTAGGTTGTCCAAACTACCCATAACAAATGGATGAGGACAAACAGCTGTCCAAGCTACTAACTACTAAGATTAACACTCCCTCTTAGCGAGGAAGTACATTACTCGCATGACACCCAACATCTCTCTCAAGAAGATGAATTTTGCCTTCCCAATGCCTTTGTAAATGGGAATGTCTACTACCTGCGAATCAGAGGTACAAAGCGTAGCTTAACAAAATGCTGTACACAATCTCGATGAAGTGATACTTGATGTCTATATGTTTTGACCTATCATGAAACACCGATTCTCGATCAACTTGATGCAACTCGATTGTCGCAAAGTGTATCACCGTAGTCTCAACCTTCTGACCAAAAAAAGCTACTAGCAACTTCCGAAGCCATATAGCTTCACATGTTTCCATGCTAGCTGCTATGTACTCTGACTCTGTTGAACTCAGAGCCACAGAATTCTGCTTCCTACTAAACCAAGATACAACTCCTGATCCCAGACTGAAACAACACCCTGAAGTGCTCCTCTTGTCCATTGTACTACCCGCCCAATCTACATCGGTATAGCCCATCAACTTTGATTCCTTCACCTCAAGCATATTTAATTCCATACTCGATTGTACCTTGCAAATAACGCAGCACATGCTTTGCCACAGTCCAATGCACTCTCTTTAGCTCAACCATGAACTGACTAAGAGAGTTAACTGCAAAATCTATATTTGGCCTGGTATTGACCAAATACATGAGAGAACCAATCAACTACCTGTATAAGGTGGGGTCTACATCCTTCTCCCTGGATGTGTCTACCTTCCTCTAATTCATGATCATGGGTGTAGACATGGCTTTGCAATCTTCCATCCTGAACCTTTTCAAGATTTCCATGCAATATTTCCCTTGCCCAAGGAAAATCTCTCCATCTTTCTGCCATACCTCCATGCCTAGAAAGTAGTGCATAAGTCCCAAATCCTTCATCTCAAACTCCAGCTGCAAGATCCCTCTTGCATTCTTCTATGAGCCCCAGTGAACCTGTAAGAAACAAGTCATCTACATATAGAACAAGAATGAGAATCTCACCTCCAACTACCAAGTAGTAGAGATTAGCATCTGCCTCACTCTTCACAAAGCCCATTTCCTGCAAGTAACTATCAATGCACTCATACCACACTCTGGGAGCCTGCTTGATTCCGTACAATGCTCTCTTCAATCTACACACGTGGGTCTCTTTGCTGTGTGCTACAAAGCCTTCTGGTTGTTCTATGTATACCTCCTCTTTCAACTCACCATTAAGAAACGTTGTCTTGACATCCATTTGATGGATCTACCATCCCATCTGTGCTGAAATTGAGATTACAGCTCGTATAGAAGTATACCAACTGGAGCAAATGTCTCCTTGTAGTCTATTCCCTCTTTCTGAGAGAACCCCTTTGCCACGAACCTTGCCTTATATTTCTCGATGCTACCATCTACACCATGCTTGATCTTATAGATCCGGCATGATCCAACCACCGCCTTATCTCGTTGGTCTAGGCACTACCTCCCACACATCATTCTCGCATAATTGAAGTATACTCCTCAACCATTCTTGCCACACTTGATGTTGTGTAGCCTCATGATAGCTAGAAGGTTCACTATCTACCAACATACTAACTAATGCAACATAGTCATCATAATTTGGTGGTTTCCCTTGTCTATTACTCCTCCTAGGAGTACCCACTAACTCCGAGTATTCTTACAGGTATGCGTTGAACCTCACGGTTCTTACTACCAACCTGTAGAGGATGAAATATCAACCTCCATGTCTTCTTGATGCATCTCTTCTTGCACCTGTTGCTCCATACTTTGAAAACTCTCTCCTCCTAAGTCTATGCTTGTACTAGTAACTGTACTCGAGCTTTGTTGCCCTTGACTCGATTGAGTGATTCTTGGAGCTTCTGTTGGCTGCTTACTCTGATCATCTACTGGAAAATCTCTAGACCTTCTAAATGCCTTGTCCTCCATGAACTTGACATCATGTCGAACAATAATCCTTCTGGTCCCCGGAATGAATATCGATATGCCTTAGAGGTTTCACTGTACCCCACAAAGTACCCTCTCTCTGCAGTCTGATCTAACTTGGTACGTGTATCCTTAGGAATGTGACAATATGCCAAACTCCCAAAGATCCTAAAGTGACTGACATCTGGCTTCTTCCCAGTGAATGCTTCCTCTGGTGTCATCTTCCCTAGTACCTTATGTGGAACTCTATTATGTATGTATACTGTTGTATTGCATGCCTCTGCCCACAGATAACGGGGTAAATCTTGGTCATGCAACATAGCCCTTGATGCCTCTGTTATAGACCGATTCTTCCTCTCAGCAACTCCATTCTCATCATGCGGATTGTAAGGAACAGATCCACTCTCTCTTGATTCCTTCTGCAGTACAAAACTCCTAGATATCATTGCTTTTGTACTCGCCTCCATTGTCTAACCGAATTTTTTTATCTTCCTTCTGTCGAATTCTCCACAAGAGCTTTGAACTCTTGGAAGCGCATGAAAACCTCATCCTTGGTCTTCAAGAAGTATATCCATGTCTTCTGGACAAATCATCAATAAAAGTAACAAAGTACTCATACCTCTCGAGAGAATTCGTCAACATTGGTCCACATAAATCTGAAAGTACTAGATCAAGAACGCCCTTGGATCTGCGGTGTCACTCCTTGGAAAAATTGCTTTAGCAAACTTCCCCAACATGCATCCCTTACATACATCATCGTGCTCTGTGCTCACCTCAGGAACACCTGTCACTTTGTCTCATGAAGTAATTTAAGGGCTCCATGATGGATATGGCCCATCCTTCTATGCCATAGCTCTCCCTGATCTCTAAGATTATTGTTGCTCATGAGTGCCTTAGGAATATCAAACTGCAACCTATAAAGCCGACCGCTCCTAACTCCAATAGCTATGGGTGATTTCCAATCCTTGTGCTTGATCAACACATGTGCCCCTCTAAAGAGTACATTGTACCCTTTGTCCTGAAGGATAGATATAGAAATCAAATTCATCCCTAAGCCTGGAACATGCAACACATCATGAAGGGGAATCATCTTACCACTCTCCCTCTGAAACTGAACAATCCCTTTCCCAACTGAGTTGAGTTTGGACATGTTCCCCATAGAGATCTGGATTCTGGTGCTCTCTTCCTTATAACTGGAGAAGTATTCTCTAACTCCTGTCATATGATATGACGCCCACTATCTATGTACCAAACACTCTGTGAGGTTGAGCTAACCATACATGCTATGAGTGCAAACTCATCTTCCATTCTACTAGAGAGCTCATCTGCACTTGTTGAAGCCGCAACTTGCTTCTTGCCTTTCTTTTCATTCTTCTTCATTTCGGGCAATCGCTGACATAGTGGCCAAACTCATGACAGCCATAGCACTTGATCTTCGAAGAATCTTTCTTCTTCTTTTCACCTTGTGAATTTGATCCTTTACTAGACCCCTTCTTTGCTTTCCCTTTACCCGCTAGGGCAACATTTTCCTGTTCCACCTCATTTTTTTGACTCTTATTGTTGGCTCCATTGACAAGACTTATTCTAAGCTCCTCCTAAGTGAAATCACTCCATAGTCAATCCCAACTCGGTAAGGTGTCTCGTCCATTGATGACTTGAACAAAGACATCCCACTGCTTAGTAAACCCATTTAGGGCTATTCTCACTAGCTCGTCATCACTTGGCTTGTCTCCATAATGCAATTCATCCTCGACAAGTCTAAGTTTGGTGAGGTAACTTGTGGACGTCTTCTCCCTTATTCATCCTGGGTATTCCTTAATTTTTCTCGAGAATCAGCTTACGGTTAGTGGTAGCATGCAGTGCATTCATAATGGCATCCCACATCGTCTTCGTTGTATCTAACTCTGCAATATGTGGAACAATATGATCCTTGACACCATCAAGAATCAGCCTCCTCGCCGCCTTGGCATCTTCCTTCTTATATCTTTGAGAGTTGTGTTGCATCTATAGTGCAGTACAACGGTGGTCACATATTCCTTGATACCATTCTCTTCCAGCAATAGAGAAATTCTGGCTTTCCAGACACCAAAATTCGAGGCTCCATCCAATCTGTCCTGATCTCTTAAACCTGCTGAGGCCATCTTAAAGGAAAATAATAATAATAATTTTGAAGAGGTTAAACTGGGTTTTATAAACCCTCACTTTCTTTCACCTAGGGTAAATCTCTTCTACCCGAACTTAGCTCTGATACCATGTGAAAAATCTATTACAGTTACTGATTATTAACCTCCTATCTTGTAAGATTATTTGATCAACAAATATTAGAAAACAACACAATCAGTAATTTCAGTAAATACAAACACATAAGAACCCGTAGGGAAAAAACCAGTACTACAGATGAGAAATATATTAAACTTCAGCAAATCAAGAGATACAAATACTACTTGCCTCTTACTGGCAGAGCTCCGACAATCTCCTAATCCTCCTGCTGATATTCCTCCACTGCTATCTCCAACGCTATCACTGCGCCCTTGCTAACACTGCAAGACTACTTGCTAACACTGCAAGTTTCTCTAAAAACTTCCTTATTACAAATGACCCCAATGACCCCCTTATATACTACTCTCGTTGAAAATCAACGGCCAAGATTAATACAAATGAACGGCTGAGATTAAGACAACTCAATAACCATAACAACCTTGGTTATGAGGTGTCACCTAAAAGGAGTCAATATTAGATAACAATTGTTCTTATCCTAACAATATTTGTTTGACAAAAACAACTATTTCTCTAAATTCTAGGCTGTCCAAACTACCCATAACAAATGGATGAGGACAAACATTTGTCAAGCTACTAACTACTAAGATTAACATTTGCAAGTTAAATATTTTAGAAGGTAAATTTATACCCGTGTTCTTTGGTCCCCTCTAAAAGGATTTGATTTGAAAAACTATAGTTTATAGTTAATTTATAACTATATCCTATATAATTTGAAAACTCTATTATTATTTTTAAATAAAAATATATATAATATAAAATAAGGTTTATATAATAATTTATATAAACATCATATTAAAATTTATATAGTTTTGAAAAAAAAAACTATATATTAAAAGTCTTAAACCATATTAAAATTACATGGGATTAAGGGAAGAGTCAACAGACCATATTTTAAGCCTAAGTTTAAATCATATTTAAACTTAACTTATAAATCTAGGCATATATAGTTTTTTTAAAAAAGAAAAAAACCTAAGTTTGAATCATATTTTATATATATGGTTATTTTAAACCACTTAAAATATAAATTTTATTAGATTTGGTTTATATATGTTTAAAAAAACTAAAGTGCTTACATTTTTTTAGTAAGGGGGCCCATGTTTATTTCTTGGCCATGAAGGGATTACTTTTTAAATCTTAATACTTATTAAATAAAACCTAACATGTGTCCCTAACCATTTATATTATCCATGTAAGGGGGCGGCCCCATTCATTTATATCTTATAGTTTATAAAAACTATATAAATAAACTTATTTAAATGTTTTCTTTTATATAAGAGTGGGAGTGGAGAATAAAATGAGATAATATCTCAGGTATAAATGTGGAACTCTCAAGTATAAATAGAGAATTAAAAAAGGGGCTAGTTTATTGGTGGCCCACATGAAGTGTGGTAAATATTTATTAAAATATTGGTAGTTATAGCCACATAAAATTTTAAAGTTTTTAGCTCATAGAATTATATAAAATATTTTGTAATATTTTCATACTTTTAAATGTGTGCGGGGTAAAATTAAGAGTAAATGAAGGGAGGAGACAAGGTTCATGAAAATAGAGATTTCAATTTATTTCATTAGTTGGGTGAAATTACTTGTCCCCTCTGTAAAATATGCAGGTTAATCTATACTCTCATAAATCTACTTGCACTGTAAAATTCTTTTAACCTAGTCTATGTCCTTTAAACCCCTTTAATAAGGGTTATGTGTTTTTAATATAAAAATAATATACTATAGTTTATAATTTTTATGAACTATATGTTGTTTTTTATTTTCATTCTATAAATTATATATTTTTTTTAATATAAAAGTGTATATATTTTTACATTATAAATTATAATAGGTTATTATAATGTGTTAAAATATAACCTCCCTAATATTATACAGAAGAAGAAATTCTAGAATTTCACATTCTGGAAATACACAACAAGTTTTGGCTTCATTAAATTTGATGGTCAAATGATCAATGTCATGGTAGACCAAACATAAGACAATATGATGGTCATTTAGACGTCAAATTTAAGCTCGTAGGTTCCAGGAAACTTTAATGTGTTAAAATTGATGGTCAAATGACCATCATGATAGACCAAAAAAATAAGCCATTATGACGGTCATTTAGACGTCAAATTTAAGTTGGCCGAATTTTTGTCTACATTAATTTTTTTCATAAATTTGAAGTTGTTATGCATTCTTAGGGGTCTCTTCTTCACTTCTATATGGTCAGAAATATTTTTATATAAATGGGGTATAATGCAGAGCCCTTTATAATGCGGGTTATTATTTTGATCATGGGAGGTTAATTAGTATGCATTGTAATGACAAAATTAGTTATGATCAAATAGTTTCTTTAGATCTATAAAATTTAGATCTGATTCTATTAAAAGTGTTGTTTTTATCGATAAATATGTATCTAACTCTGTGGTACATTGTATATTATAATGGGGTGTGTTTTACAGGTTTAGGAAAACAATGACGTCCAACTATTTCTGTCTTGACAAAACCTAGATCTTGAATGAAACCAACTACAACATTTGGGTCAAAATATAATTTATGGCAAGAAAACTTTGGACGATTGTTTTTGGATTTGAGGTTGCTCCCACCGGTCGTCAAGCAACTGTAGATAACATGAATGCATTCTTGCAACGAATGTAAGATGTTCTTTCTATGCAATGTGAACGATGAGTACCTTCTACACATTGGTAATATCGAACATCCGAAAGAGGTATGGACACAACTAGAATCCATGCATGAAGGATACTTGGTATATCAAGGATAGTAATGAGAGTATAATAGTTGAAGGAATTCAAAGAAATGATCTATATATTTTTATGATTTCTCTTCTGCATCTTGTTTTATATCTTAGAGTTTGAATAATTCAAAACTATGGCATGAAAGGTTAGGACATGTTAATTATCGAAGCTTATATGAAATGTATAGATATAGTCTAGTGAAAGGTTTACATGTGTTGTCTTCTTCTCTTGAAGTTACTTCATTAAATGCTTCTAAATGATGGTTTTGATTCTGATTTAGTAAATGGTCATGATGATGTTTTGATGTTATAGATGTTTCTGAAACTCTTATCTTCCTAGATAAGAAATTAAATTGGGCTCAATCTATGTTAGAAAACTCAAATCCTATTAACCTTAGGAAAATGACTAGAAGCCATCATATGTACCATGCATTAATTACCTTGTATGAACTTGAGCCGTGAAGTATTATAGGGTCTAGGTGGATATACAAAGTAAAATATAATGGTGATGGTAGTATTAACAAACATAAAGCTAGACTTATTGCTAGAGGTTTCACTTAAACTTGGTATTGATTATGTTGAGACATTTCTTGTAGCTAAAATGAGTACTGTTAGGGCCTTATTTGCAATTGTCACTCAATTTGGGTGGGAAATCCACCAAATGGATAAGAAAATATTTTTTTGAATTGCGATTTAAAAGAAGAACTTTACATGTTTCAACCTAAAGGATTTGAAGAAACTGGTAAAGAAAACTATGTTTGTAAGTTGAGAAATCCTTGTATGGTTTAAAACAAGCTCTTAGAGCTTGGTATGCAAAAATTGTTTCCTTCTTTAAATTGTTAGGTTTTGTTAATTGTTCTTCTAACAATGATATATTCATTAAGCAATAAGGCTTGCATATTATCATTATATGTATATATGTTGATGATTTTCTTATGTCTGGTGACAATTCTGATTTAATTCATAGGATTAAAGAGAAATTGAAGCAAGTACTTTGAAATGAATGAGTTAGGTCTCTCACATCATGTTATTTGTATGATTGTATTTCATTCTATTGTTATTTTTCAAAACACAATATGCAACCATTGTATTGAAAATTTTTCTTATGATTGATTGTAAACCATTTTCTACTTCAATGGAAGTTGGAATAAATATTGATCATAAATTTACATATGAAAAAGGTTGATCCTATTTTATATACGTTGTTAGTTGATAGTTTGATTTATCTAACTATAACTAGATCAGATATTTCTATACAAAAGGAATTACTTCAAGGTTTATGCAGAACCTTTTTAGAGATCATTGGAATCTTGCAAAAATAATTTTTAGATATTTGAAAGGAACAATCAATTATGGGTTGCATTATAATAAGAATGAAAATGCTATCTTATATGGATTTTGTGATTCTAACCATATTGATGTTGTGTTATAAAATATACTAGATATGTGTTCAAGTTTTTGGTGTAGGAACCATTACTTGGAACAAAAATACAATCAATAGTCTCCATTTTTTCTACTGAGGTAGAGAAGTACAATGGAAGAAGTAAAGAAGCCATGTGGCTACAACGGTTATTGGTAGAGATACACATGGAAGCTAAATGAAGTATTTATCTTCTATGTGGTGGTCAGAGTTGTATTACTCTTGATTAAGAATCTAGTTCAACATCAGAGGACAAAGAACATTGAGATACATATACGCTTCACCCGTGAGAAGGTGCAAAGTGATGAGATAAATCTCAAGTTCATGTTGACTGAAGAGCATGTTGCTGACATCTTCACAAAGTCCTTGAGTGTTGCAAAGTTTTGTCACTTTCGTGAAAAGCTTGGATTTTCAGAGTTTCCATTGAGGGGGAGTGTGCATGACAATGTCACCTCCTAATGGAACTTGGTTTTTGTAAAAAGACCTTCGGGCATTTGTAAAAGACCTTCGGGCAAGTGTAAAAAGACCTTTGGGCATGTATACCTCCTCAACTTATTTTTTAGAAAGAAGTGTAGAAAGATCTTAAAGGCGGTCTTCAAGTAAACTCTTTAGTGTTATTGAGTTTACTAGTAAACATCCAGTACAAGCATATTGTTAAGGAGGTCCTTGGTTGTAAAAGGCTCCTATATGCTTGGGTTCAATAACCTTTTATGAGAACCTGTGAGAACATGTAAAACTCACAAATCATACTTAGCCATTGATCATGGGATGATCTTTGGGATTCCAAATCCTTTTGTACCAAAAGGTAAATTGAGTATGATGAAGGTGTTATAATTCCTTCAACCGATATGCTAGCCTAAAACCTTTATGGTTTAAGGATTGTAAATCTTGTAGTGTACCACGAGTAGGTAATCTATTGGCATATGTTATGTTATCCCACTTAACATTAAGGGGAGTGTTGGAACATAATGATTAAGTGGTCTAGCCAACCCTTAATGTATATGGGTCCATCACTAATATATAGGTTAATATTTAATAATATGAAATATTTATATTTATATTATTAAATATGCTAACCTAGGTATATACTTTAGGTTAAATATTTAATATCATGAAATGATTATATTTCTAATATTAAATATTATAAACCTAGGTGTATGTGTCAACCATTTTAGGTTGAAAAGGTGGGTCGGGAGACATACCCGATCACCTTATATAAAAAGGACTTTAGGTCCTCATTTGATATATTCAAGAAATATATCAAAGGTGTGCAAATCAAGTGATTTGGTTTTACCCTTGGTAAATAGGGTTTCAAAGGAGGAGGTGATCTTACTGGATGTAAAATAAGTTCTCTAAAGTAAAAGGTTATTTTCAAAGTGGTTTTTACCCTATTGGGGTTTTCCACTATAAATATTGTGTCACATGTGTTATTTATTTCTGTAAGTATTTCTTTATTTACTTATGTTATGATGTAAATATTTTTATTATTAAATATTTATTGATTAAACATTTATGTAATATTAAGTTCTATTAAATTTGCGTATTTATTAGAATCCTCAAATTTGAAACCTAATCATGTGATGTCACCTTGGAGGAAAAGAGCTTATGTGTTTATCTGAGCTGTCTTTGGGATGAATGTTGGTATTTTGAGGAACATTAAATATCTCTCATTACTAATTGGAGTTTTAAGAGAATCTACATAGCTTCTTGGCTTGTTTGCAGACACTTTTAAGAAATCATCTTTAGTAGTCTTATGATTTTATTAGTAATTGCATAATGTTGAAAGAGTAACCTTTGATAATTGAGAGTATCATCCAACATCTCATTACTCTTCTCAAACTTCAAGCTACCTTTAAAATTGGTAGATGTTTTCTTCAGTTCTTCCCTTAAGGAAACAATCTCAAATTCTAGCTTCTCACAAACTTTATTCTTTAGTATCTTGATCTCATCTAGGAAAAAATGAGATATTCTTCACGATCTACTTCACCTTTGATTGAAATAGATAAGGAATTGTCTACTTCATCTTCTAAAACCATCTATCCTTCACTTTGATGATTTTTGTTTTTCATTTCTCATCTCATACATTGTGAGGATTTCATGCACCTCATCCATGGTTAAATTTAGGTTCTTCACTTCTTCAATGACAAACACTTTGGCATTATAGACACTGTAGTTTGATCAATGCATTATTTTTCTTAATATTGCACTAACTATTTTGCCCTTACAAATTTACATCAATGTCGATTATATCTATCTAAATCCTCTTTACACACTTTGGTCGTATTTCTTCTTGTAAACTAATTAAATAGGTTATAATAACCTCTTCGTGGCTAATATTCTCTTATTTACCACCTCTATTAGCTCCCTAGAGTATCAATCCACTTTGTTGGATTGATTAAGTCTTTCAGAAGCCCTTCAAAAACCTAATTTCTCTCTAAATAGGATTAATTATCCTCTAAACACGGTTAATTAAATATTAACCATGGTCAATCTCTTCTAAACACAGTCAAACCTCACTTTGACTTGCTAAAAGTACTTTTGGACTTTTGCATTTGTCCCACATGTACCCAAATCTCCTATTTTCCCAAATGGAAAACTATAAATAGGGCTAGACCCCCTCCCTCATTTTCTAAGAATTCTCTCTTCTTCCTAGCACAAATTATAGTATTTTGTTTAGGCTTTAGATTGTATTTCATTTTCTTTCATTGAGCTAGTAGCATTTGCTTTTGTATTTTATAGCACAAATATGGAGTAAAAGGGAAGAACCATTGGCCTTGAAGCCATTAATGGGGAGATCTTTTTATCTTAAAACACAAACTGAATGCTTAAATCCTTTTAGGTTCATTATTTCAAGCTTTCAAATAATAGAGGTTAGTTTCATTTTCTTAGTTTGCTTGTTTACTTCAAATTAATGTATGCAAAGAAGAAACCCTTGCTCATTTCTTATTAGATGGTCCATTGATCAGCTCACCAATTTCAAAGCCTTTGGGGTTTCTTTAGAGATTCTTACCCCAATTCCATGGTTTTTGCAACTTTTCATTGAACACGGATGTCAAACCTCAAAGGAAGAGATATTAATACTTTTTCACAATAATTTCATATTTAACTTCTTCTCTAAGCCCTCTAATGGTGTTGATAATTTCATCCACGCGAAGAAGGTAAGATACAATGTTTTCATCATCCTTCATCTTCAAACCCTCAAATTGACTTCTATGCATTTGGAGTTTTGATTTCTTCACTTTTTCATCTCCTTCATAGATGTTCTTGAGTTTATCCCATATTTCCTTGGCTGAAACACAATGCATCACTTTAAAAATTCTGATTTAGACAAACCACACAATATTACATTCATAGCCTTTGTATTTTCTCTCACTTGCCTTCTTTCTAGCTTGATCTGTTAGAGGAGTTGTTGGAGCTATATAACCATTCACAACTGATTTCCAAATGTCAAAACCAAGAGCCATTAGATAGGTGCACATCCTTATACTCCAAAATCATAGTTATTTCCATCAAACAATGGAGCTCTATTTGAAGAGAAACCTTCTTGGCATGCCATGAGTTCTTTTGAGATCTACCTTCTAGTCATTTAAGCTACTCTTGAAGGAACCTCTCGATACCAATTGAAGAGCACACACTTATATATTGGGGGTGACTCAAGATAGAGTTTTTTAAATTCTTTTCAAACTTAATAACAACAAAATCAGCAACTTTCACAACCATATAACACAATATATATGGAAAGCCTTTCGGGAGAAAAACCACAAAGAAAATACTGCTTGGATCTATTGTCCAAATCCAGTCACAAATCAAATACAATAATTTTGTAGGCACCAACCTACAAGAGACACCAATCCCCTCAATTTATAGGCACCAACCTATTGGAGACACCAATCCCCACAATTTATAGGCACCAACCTATTGGAGACACCAATCCCCATAACTAAGTACCAACTTAGTAAGAGACACCAATATCTTTTCTTAGGAAGCACCAACCTCCAAATAAACTCATACAATGTATGAAAATAACAAACACTTCTCCACAAAACTCATCTCTATTTACACCTTCAGAAATATTCCCTCTCAATGATCATCAAACTCTAAAATCTCTCTTTTAATTCATCTCACAATATTCCTTGAATTATTAAATTTCCTTCACATACTTTTCTTGAAAGATATTTTATCGATTCCACTCCTTTAATGCCTTGGATAATCTTCAATTCATTCTTCTCATGCATAGAAAATTCTCTCTCTCTTCTCTCTCTCTCTCTCTCTCTCTCTCTCTCTCACACACACACACACACACACACACACACACACACACACACAATACTTGAGCTACTACAAAAATATTGCAATTAAATCCCTTTATATATCATGTTCATCTCTAAAAAATTGGTGAAATACATTCTAAGGGTCGGCCATAAAAACTTTCATTTGGGCACAAAAACCTAGGTCGGCCTCTCCAAAAATTTATTTTAAATTTTGAAAAATTATTAGTCATCCACTTGATTTACTCTATTTTTCCCTTCATGGTGGGATTCCTAGTCTTCTCGTGACTTTGATTTGTGTTTTCCTTTTATATTGCAACATTTCATGACTTTTATGGCTTTCATTTTATCTTCTCTTTATTATGTACCATTTGTAGTCTTACATGGCTTTCCAAACCTCTATGGACCACCTTTGACTCTTGTGAACCACCTTTGACCTCCATAAACACGTTTTTGGAAATTTCCTTGTTGTGCAACATTTCTTTCCCAAAACCCCCAAACATTGTAAAATGAATTCCGTTGTCCTATGACATGTAAACTTCAACCTTTCATAACTTTTGCAATTTTTATCCATTTCCTTTTCAAATTATATTTTTGGAAATCGTGGCATCTCCTCTTTAAGATGAATCGAACCTTAAAATAAAATTACATAAAAATCAACTTCGTTGTACTCATACCTTGGAAATTAACTTCCTTTATTTTGAAGCTAGAAAACTTCACTTTCTCATAACTTTTTCTTGCATGTTCCAATCCTTTGACACAATACATATTTGAGAATGGTAGCCTATCCTCTTGACTCCCACACAATGAATATTTCCATCATAAGTGCCATAATGACTTTGCATCCAAGTGAGACAATTTACTTCATCATTCCTTTGACATTAATGAAAATATTTCCTAAGTGATATGGGTGTCCCATGTTTATAGGCACTATGCCTTTTTGTGTGACACTATTTGCACTATTATCATTACACTTACATATGCAATGTACTATTTTTTGCTTATGACAGTTCTCTTCATTTTTGCTATTATTTTTCTTGTTACTATTGTTTCTCTTGTTGGGCATCATGGTCTCTAATATATACATCCTATTTACAAGAACATTTTCTTCTTGGTGAAAAAACCACATTATCCCTCAAAGTGTCTTTTCTGCAAATTATCAAACTTATCAGGAATGGTTACACATCTATTCTTTTGAGAAGCGTGCTCAAAATATTTATCGCACATGCCTCAAAAGAGGGAGCATTCATTCATAGGCATATTCTACACCTACAACACAATAAAAAAATTTGGGCTCGGTACATAGGTAGGCATGAGACAAAATTACTCAAAAACAACATCATATACCAACATTAAGAAAAGAAAGTATAAGGTAAAAATGTACAAAGTAAGGTTAGACTTATTTATGCAAATTTGTGAACCATTTCTATGCTTTTTCCCTAAGGGGAGTTATAAAACATTTCTTAAAATTTTAATTTTTCACCTATAAGAATGAGGTTTTTGGCATAGTTTTAAACTCATATGACTCATTTTAGATCAGATTTTAGGGGCATGAAGTATTTGATTCATTCTTCTCTACAACACCTAATTTCAATCTCGCTTTAAAGATATTGGGGGCATGGGTCTCCTTTCTCCATCTATTATTTATTAGCACATTTAAGATCTATTTAGTTTCTACTTAGTTTTGTGGCACATGGGGAGAGTGTGGGGCAATTCATTCTCTTTTATACTATGTGTCCTAATTTACAAAATTGGGCCTAGATTTGTCTCTGCAATGGTGTGGTCTATGGGGTCATGGAAAGGTATCGAAGTGGCTAAGTTCTTCGTAGGTAGTCCTTCCTCTCCTCTTACACTTAAAGGGGAATATATCAGAGTTTTTGAATGACTTTGATACATGGCCTTATTCCTTCAAATGTTATGAATTAAAGAAAAAATATCTAGAACAATTCCTGAATCACAAGATAGTAGGAAACTATTTAGAGAATTGTACTTGTAGAATATAACATCATATATAAACAATAAAAAAGAAAACAAGAAAAATATTTAATGTGGTTCACCCAATATGGGCTAAGTTCACCAAGAACTTTCTCAAATTTTATCATCACAAGAGTAAAAACAACTCTCAAGTCTTCTCTCAATTACAATTACACAACAATCACTCATGAACTCATACCTGTAATTCCTAAAGATGATAAACCACATCTAAGAAAAAATTGATACCCAATTTCTCAACCTTGATCACTTTTGATTAGATCTTGATGTTCTAAGACTCAAGATCTTTTGATCACTCAAGATACATTAGGACACCCCTAACACCTCTATTTATAAGATTACAATCCTTCTAGGAAGTTCTATAGCTGACCCTAGAATTTTTAAAGTCATGACCTTTCAAATTCTCATGGATGGAAAATTTGTCACGACGTAATAACCGCCAACTAACAATAAATACACAACATGAAAGCAACACGTGATCGCGAGAATTCTCCTAAAGTCTCCAAACTTAACCATTTGAACTCCAACACTTTAATGTTGATTCTAGAAGACCAAAAATAGGCTCCACATCCCAAAATCTCTTAATTGGAGACTATTCCCACTGAGAAAAGTTCTCAACCCTTCATTATCTTCCATGAAGGCCAACCAAAGTTGAACACAACTTCAACTTCTCCCTTGTGATCACCTTGGTCATCATATTCACAAGATTCTAACTAGTATGAATATTTTCTAGCTTCAACTTATCTTCTTCCAAAGTTTCACTGATGAAATGATATCTTAGATGAATGTGCTTCATCCTAGAGTGGAAAATAGAGTTCTTCACTAAATTAATAACACTCTTAATATCACCGTGTAGTCTCCAAAATTCCCGCTTATGCCCTAACTCATCAAGAAACTATTGTATCTAAATCATCTCCTTGGTTTCCTATATGGAAACAACATACTCAACCTCCGTGGTTGAAAACCATAACCTTTTGTAACTGTGAAATCCAACTCACCATTGCATCACCAACCGGAAATACATAACCTATCGTGATCCTCCTGCTATCCAAATATCCTTCCATGTCTGAATCTACATAGCCATGCAATGTAGTGTCTGATCCACCAAAACACAATGTTTCTCCCATGGTCCCTCTCAAATACCAAAGGATCCACTTCATTGCATGTTAGTGCTCTCTACCTGGATCACTCATAAACATGCTCAATGCTCCCATTACATGGGAAATTTCAATCCTAGTGCATACCATAACATACATCAATCTACCAACCACTGATGAGTATGGTACCCTAGACATTTGAATTCTATCCTCCTTAGTCTTGGGACTCTGCTCCTTTGATAATTTAAAGTGACATGCCAAAGGAGTACCAACTAGTTTAACATCCTACATACTAAACCTCTCCAAGACCTTCTTTATGTACTCTTCTTAAGATAATATCAGCTTCCTCTCCTTCATGTTCCAAGTTATTCTCATACCAAGGATTTTTTTTCTGCCCCCAAATCCTTCATCCCAACCACGGCAAAGCAAAGGAGTCACCTAACTACTTCTTGAGTACTTTTATTTTCTACATGTTCTTCTCTACAACAAGAATATCATCCACATACAAGCACATAATAATATAACTACCATCAAGAAACTTCTTGATGTACACACAATGGTATGAGTGACACTTGAGTAACCCTGCTCCTACATAAAACTGTCAAACTTCTTGTACCACTGTCGTGGAGCTTGTTTCAAGCCATACATGCTCTTCTTCAATTTGCACACTAACCTCTCCTTCCCTTTGACCTCATAACCATGTGGTTGTTGCATATACAACTCCTCCTCCAAATCACCATGAAGGAATGTAGTCTTCACATCCAATGGCTCTAAGTGCAAGTCTTCAATCGCTACTAAACAAAGAACATTCCGATAGAATTCATTTTAACAAGAAGAGAAAAAAATCTTCAAATTCTATACCTTTATTTTGTTCAAATCCTTGACCAACAATTGGGCCTTGTACCTTTTTCCGCCTCCATCTTCCTATTTGATTATGTAAACCCACTTGTTCTCCAATGCTCTCTTTCCCTGGGTAGCTCCACCAAATACCAAGTTTGGTTCTCCATAATAGATCTATGCTCGTCATCCATGACCTGCTCCCACTTCTTCCCTTGGCATCCACCTACACTACTTCCTCAAAGCACTCTTCTCTCCATGTCATTGAGTAATAAGTAATTCAAATATGGAGTAAAATGTTCAAGTTCTCTTCTTACCTTAGAAGACCTTTCTCACCTAGGAGTTTGGGATTCCCATGAGTAGGGTTCCCGAACTAGTTGTGCTTTGAAGAACATACCGCACCCGAACCGGCCCCTTGGAAACCTTGCCATCCAATTTCCTCTAACACCAAGGTGTGTATTCTTTCTTTGATTCCTCTATTTTTTTCCTATAATTAATCTTTATACATGACTTTTTCATTAAAGACAATATATCTAGACCTGAAATATTTTCTTGTCCTTAAGACTCCAAACACAAAAACCAAATTCATCCTCACCATATCCAACAAAGGTGCATTTCTAAAATACCTAAAATTTTCTAGTTGTATCATGGACCGTTAAAGTGACATAATAACATGAACCACTAATAGAGTTTACCTTATTTGGCCCACATACATCTGTATGCACCAACTCCAACTTGCTTCTTCCTTCCGGTAGGTTCAACCTTGAGGAATCTCACCCACTTTTGTTTCCCATAAACACGGTTGTCACGCGTAAGTCCAAATCTAACTCCTTTAATCTAGGAAACATGTCCCTTAGAATATGCATTCCTTTTGACTCATATGACCAAGTATCGGTGCCATAAAGTTGCATCTCCATCTACAACAAATAAATTACAATAATCAGCCCCATCGGTTAAATACAAAGTACTAATTTTCTTACCTCTTTGTAACCACAAAATCTCCTCCGGGTAACCTTCCAAGAATCTATAGAAGCTGACCGTATGTACAGCCATCACTACCTAATTGACTTCCACTGATATCAAGTTCCACCTTAATTTAGGCACATGCTTGACATGCTTAAGTAGCTATGTGTTCTCATTCTACATTTTCACCGAATACAACCTTTCCCTACTATGTTGCATGGTTCATCATCACCAAGATATACATGTCCAAAATCACCTTGAACAAACTCAGTAAAGTAATGTCTATGTGGGGTGGCATGGAAAGAAGCCCCTAAATCTAACACCCAAGACTCAACAATATTATCTAAAGAAATAATTAAGACATCCTGAAAAACATCACCTGTTGCCACATTTACCTCCTTAGTTTCCTCCTTTGGCATTCTTTTCCGAAGAGCCCAATAATCTTTCTTAACATGACCAACCTTCCCACAATGCCAACATTCCAACTTTCTCTTGGAATTTGACCTTCCACGATCATTCAACTTCCCATGGTTACCTTTCCCTTTGTTCTTTTATCTCCCTCTACTCTCCACCATCAAATCATTTCCATAAGTAGAAGAATCCCAGAGCTCTTCCTTCGCATTTCCTCACTCAAGATCACACCTATCACATCTTCAAACTTCAGCTTTGAATCATTAGAGACCGAATTACTTACAACCATAAACAAGTTGTCCCAGCTATCTGGTAAGGAGCACAAAATCAACAAATCCCTAATCTCATCATCAAATTCAATTTTCAACAAGTTTAACATACTCACAACCGTATTAAATTCATTCAAATGATCAAAGAACAAAACCATTCTCAGACATCTTCATATTAAATAATTTTTTTATCAAAAATATTTAATTAGAGGTAGAGGTTTTTTCATATAACTTCCCCAATGCATTCATGATACCTTCCATGGTCTTCTCCTGCGATATGTTGAAAGCAACCGAAGATGCAAGACATAACCGAATTTCCCCAAAGACCTTTCTATCCAAAGTTGAATCTCAATCTTCATCTAACATAATTGTAGGTTTCTTTACTTTTCTAGCCAAAGGAACATGGAGGTCCTTCTGATACAAGTAATCCTCCATTTGCATCTTCCACAGACCAAAGTTTTTCCCATTAAACTTCTCAACCCTCGATCTTCCCTCATCTGTCATAGCTCTCACTCAAGCTAAAATTTCCTTATGATTCACCACTTTAAGAAAAAACCATCAAATATCCGATACCAATTATTAGGAATTAGAGAACAAATATGCAGAAATAATTCCTCAAATCATAGCATAGAGGAAACTTTTAGCAGTAATTGTACTTGCAAAATATAACAACATATATAAACAATGCACATAAGAAGACAAGAAAATATTTAACGTGGTTCACCCAATGTGGGCTATGTCCACCAAGAACTTACGTAAATTTTATTATCAATAAGAGTAAAACAACTCTCACAAGCCTCTCTCTATTACAATTACATAAAGAATCACTCATGAACTCATAACAATTCCCAAAGATGTTAAACCACATCTCGCATACACAATTGACACCCAATTTCTCAACCTTGATCACCTCTTGATGTTCTAAGACTCAAGATATTTTTGATCACTCAAGATACATTAGATACCCCTAACACCTCTATTTATAAGATTACATTCCTTCTATGAAGTTATATAGTGACCTAGGAAGTTTAAAAGTCGTGACCTTTCAAATTCTCATGGATGGAAAATATGTCACAATCGTAACAACCGCCAATTAATGTAAAATGCGTAGCATGAAAATAACACATGAATGCAGTAATGCTATCAAGTCTCCAAACTTTACCATTCAAACTCTAACACTTCAATGTTGATTCCAAAAGACCAAAAACAAGCTCCACACCCCAACAACCTCCCACTTGAGATTGTTCCCACTAAGAAAAGTTCTCAACCCTTCATTATCATCCATGAAGGTCAACCAAAGTTAAACACAACTTCATCTTCTCCTTATGATTTCATTGGTCATCATATCCATAGGATTCTAATTGTTATGAATCTTTTCCAACTTCAACTTATCTTCTTTCAAAACTTCCCTAATGAAATGATATCTTAGATGAATGTGCTTCATGCGAGAGTAGAAAGCCTAGTTATTTGCCAAATGAATAATGCTCTGACTATCAATGTGTAGTCTCACAAATTCCTACTTATGCCCCAAATCATCCAAGAATTTTTGTAGCTAAATCATCTCCTTTCTTACCTCTTTGCAGCAAGCAACTTACTCTGCCTCTGTGGTCGATCAAAGCCACAACCTTTTCAGTAACCATGAAATCCAACACACCATCAGATCACCAACTTGTAAATAAATAGCTGTTGTGCTCCTCATGTTGTCCAAATATCTTTCCATGTCTGAATCTACATAGCCATGCAATGTAGTGTCATCATTCTTATTCTCTCTCTTTAACATCCGTGTATTGGGTTCCATATACCCAATACTCATGAATCTCCTTAACACAATTGGGTACTAATCACTCCCAATTCTTTGGCAAATTTCAACAATCCAAAACTCAAGTATAAGCAAAGAATGGGAAACTTTTCCCTTTGGAAAACAAACATGTGTATTCCTTCCACATTTTTCATCTCTTTATTTCACTCTTTCTAGTTTTAGATTTCATTTAATCATTACATATTTATTTTGAGTTGAAGTTCAATTATTTATCATGGACATTGACTACACTTTGTGTTATAGGTTTAATCATGAAGCATGCTAACATCAATACAAAGTGGGTCTTACAAAACAAACATTGAGTGAAGAAAAATTGTTTCTACACACTCATGTATCTTTTCCTTTAAGTATGTAATTTCATTTCATACTTAAGGGGGAAATGTAGACACTCAAATTTGGTAATTCTACTCTTTAACACTGCTAGTCTTGACATGTTTTCTTTCTCAAACAAGTGCACTTTACCCATTCTCATCTGGTACATCTCTAGGTCTCTTTTCTAGATTTTTTGATCATAAACACTCATATGTCAAAAATTCGAGAATTGAATGCATGAAATCCATTAAGAAAATATATTGGTAAGCTTTCAAACTTCACACTTTAAATTGTCTCTCTAGGGTAAAATACATACAATAGAGGCATGGATGTCCATATTCTCCTAACCCTAGTGTATGAATTTTCCCTTTCTCACTTGTGATCCCAAACTTTCAATTGCACATTATTATTTCAGTCATTTATTCCTTCTCATTCGGCCTTTGCAACTTAAATCACCTTCAGAAACATATATAAGAAACTAAACTCACCTCATTTCAAACCTAGCACTCTTACGTAATCCTATTACAAAATTTAGCACGAAAGGCACTCAAAGCTCCCTACACTCCACAAATACCTTTGTACATTCATTAGGAAATACCATCTATAATTCTCAAACTTCCCACTAGGTCTATGGGATCGTTTGCTTCCACATTTGCAAGCACTCAAAGTCACTTACCCAAGTATATTTACAAGAAAGAAACTCAAGTCAATATTTTTCAAAGGATGGATGTCAAATTTGATTGCACTATAACTAGATATCACATGCCAAGTGGAGAACGACGTGTAGTTTGAGGCCTCTTTGGATTAGTACTAATGTCAATGGTGCACAAAGGTGCCCACAACCCAACTAATTTTTTTACAAGATTTTTTATCCATGGTTAAGGTTTAAAATATTGAGCGAGTATTTAGAGACCCTCACAAAGTGTGACCGACAATGACCAATAAAGTGCAATGAAGATATTCAGATAAGTGACAAACCCAAAAAGTTACAAATCACATTTCTAAGCAGGTCAAGACCGTACGAACGTTCTTACCCCCTATTGTATGGTCCCGCCAAGGAGAATCTTTAAGTCACAATTTCAAGATCAAGGTACTCTCGTGTCCAGATCCCCATGTTCCATATTTTAGATCACCCACATCTATCTAGAATCATCTATAATCAGCTAAGTGCACTCAATCCCTTATGTTTGTGAACTTGTATTGTATTGTGTACATTTTTGCAAGTATTAATGTGTTATTATGATATTGAATGGTTAATGTTGGAAGTTAATTAATCAGAATAACCCCTTGTAGCTTCTATTTCATTCCTTTTTGGTTATGTGTAAATCTTAATCAAATCTAAAAAGGGTGAAAAAATGTATAATTGATTATGGAAGTTAATTAGATCATAATATTTTACCTCTTGCAAACCCTTACATCCTTTTAGTTGTATTATAATTCTAAAATCTAAATTGGGTGTAAACATAATTTTAATTCTTGTAAGCATAATATTTTCATGTTATGGAAATGATAATAGCTATCTTTGATCATATATTTGAGGGTTGGTTCAAGTAAGGCCTTGTAAATTCTAAGAGTGTACAATCATGAGAAACTATCAATGTACATGTTAAACCCTCATATAGGTCTTGATGGGAAAAACACTTGTTAGTAAAGGCACGTTCATAATGGTTACTTGGTAAAAATCAAAAACTACATGGGCACCATTTCCCTTAATATAATCCTCATATTTAAAGGGGGATGGGATGTGTGACTAAAAAGGAAAATTTTACAATCAAGAGTCACAAAGTTGTTTGTTTCTTCTAAAGCACTATCATCTCAGGTGGTAGTTTTGGAACAAATGCAAGGCTAGGGTCATGGTTTATTAATGAAAATATCAGTAATAGCTTGTGGGGAATGTGGAATGGATGGAACCATTTGGGATGTTAGTGGCAATGAGAAAACTTTTATTAGACCTGTTTGTGGGTTGGTACATAATAGTTGGTGGCTTAGTAGTGCCATGAGAGGCCATGATGTTTTTTCTTGTTGGTTACCATGAACCAACCATCACCGTGAGGAGATGGTGGCTCTACCATCTATGACAAGTTTTTTTCAGGTGAAGGGCATGATTCTCGCAATCAAAGAGAATTCCTAAATCATGTGGTCTCAAGAATGGAATTAGAAGCACATATTCATTAGGACACAAAATGGATATCATTAACCTAAATATTAATGGTTTCATTTAACTCCTAAGTTAGGTATATTTCCATACAAGCCCCCTTTTGGGGTGTATACAGTAAAATTAATAGAAAAACAAAAGATAAATGACAATAGAAGACAATTATACCTTCTCCGTAATAATCTTGCAAACCTCGAGTAAGATCGTAGAATTTCTTGGAATTGTGTGATCTTATAGAGTTTTATTTGTGGGTGCCCTTGATTCAATCTCCAAATGAATACCTTGCAAATGCTACAAGAAGATTTGGCTTGGATATGGCTTCCAATATGTAGATACTTGAGTAATAAAATTGACGTGAGTTATTATGTAGGAATCCAAGAGGATTTGTAAAGGAATAATCATGCTCTTTTATAGAGGCCAAGTAGTGGTTTGAAGTTTGATTGAGTTCCAGTCATAATTGTAATCACTCGGGAATAGAAAATAGACTTAACAATGGTAGTTGTAGCTTTTCAAGGGGCATAGACATTTGGAATGGAAGAAGTTACATCCAGAAATTGAATTACACGTACAATCCAATTTCCCCCACACTTCTAGGAATCTAGAAGTGGAGTCCAAGTAGAACAGGAGGTGTAGTTCAAGTTGAGTTAATCTGTGATGAGGAAGTAGAGTTCAATTTAAATTAATTGAGATGAGGAAGTAGAGTTCAAGTTGATTTAACTAAGATGAGGAAGTGAGGCCAACAATTGACTTGGAAAGTAGGTGTATTTTCTTAATTAAGCAACTAACCGAATTAGCTACAATGTGCAAGATAATTAATTAACCATTTATTTAATAAATTATAATTAACTTAGTTAAGATATTATTTAAGACTAATTTTATTAATTCAAGGGGTGAATGTACATGATTAATTAATTTGATTAATCAATCGTAAAGGGGATATGAGCTAGGATGTGAACTGGGATAGTATTGGGAATAAGTATGTAATTTTGGGTGTCTACATTTTCCCCTCTTTAAAGTGCTATTGTGAAGTAATAACATTTTAAAGATAATAGATGCATGTAAATTAGCGAGCGGAGAGCGGTGAAGCATTTGGATGCCCCAACAAGAAGGATGGTAAAGTAATGCCCTTAAGTGGGCGGGTGATGCGTAAAAGCAAGATGGATGACCACTTGATAGAATGAAAACAAGGAATTTAAACAAGAATGGGAGGAATTGTGCCCATAGCATGAGTGTCATTTGGAGAGTGTAAATATAAGAGCAACCTTTTTTTTTTGCACAATAGAGTTGTCACCATGATTATGAAAGAATCAAGATGGTAACCTGATGTGCATAAAAACACACACACATCAAAGAAAAGATAAAAGGAAAACAACCCCAACATACATATTAGGTACAAACATCGTGGTTATAAATAAATTAAGATTTTAGCACACGACTCAGTATGTGGTCCGTAAAGAAAACATCAATAATGCAACACAACTTTGAAAAAGAAGACAATCAATTATGCCCCTAATGCATGTCATAATGAAGATTAAGAGATGAAAATGCCCCCAATGTGGGAAAATGATCATATTGGAAGAGCGGAGTATACTTAGAAACTCCTCATGACACTCTTGTTGGATCTGTTTTGCAAATGATCTAAGAGAAATTTCCCTAGGTGAAGTTATATCGCGAAGGAAAAACAATTTGTGACTTTCCCCAAGAAAAGTTAGGAATCATACAAAGGGAAGAAAGTGATAGTTGTAAGATTGAAATGATCACTAGGGTAGTAGATAAGAGTAGGAATTTATCAAGATTGTGTTGAAATTTTGAAATATTCATGTCAAGGGTTTTCTAATTGTAGGAATTCTATGATAAATGAATGTTTGTTCTAATTTTTAAATGATTTTTTAAATTTTGAATATATTATTTTTGATGGTTTTACAAAGTTTTTGAGAAATTTGAAGTAAAAATACAAAGAAATGTAAACAAACATGAATACATAGCAAAAGGAAAATACACCCTGGTTTATTTAATAAACTAGGAGGAAAACACAACACGTGCAAGTGATCAAAAGACACAAAACAAGCATGTAAATAAACCCAATATGAACATGAATGAATGACACCAAAGTTATATGTGAACTAAGATGCCAAGAATTTTCTTGCAATTGGTCTACAATAAAGGTAAACAAAGTAAAACAAAATAACAAACCGACAGAAGCAAAAAAACATCCTCATATGTGACAAACCGCAACAATACAACACAATTTGCAATAACGACATCTAATGACACTCCAAATGTGTTCCACATTGAAGAACTAGATAGATATGAATGCCCCAAGTGATAGCTTAGAACGTAAGAGGATTGGATTGGGCAAAGAGTGGAGTGATGTTTAAATACTCCAAAAGATACTCTTGTTAGATCCCATTGAAGTTTGATCTGTATTGGATTAAAATGTGAAATCCAAGTGTGCCCAAGAAAAGTTATATTACAAAAGGGTGATTTATGTGAGGATAGATATGCACCATGGGAAAGAAAAGTGATTAGCGAAAGATGATCTAGAATGATCATGAGAACGTCATCAAATGGATAAATTGTTGAATTGTTTTATTCAATTGTTGAAATTTGGTCAAACATTATTCGGATGTTTTGATTTTTCTAGTTTTATATAGTTTTTTAATTTTGGAATAGTTTTATATTGTTTTATATTTTTAACATATTTGAATGTTTTTGTGTTTTTGAAACATATTTAAATGTTTTTGATTTTGTGAAACATATTTGAATGTTTTTTATTTTTGACTCGGTAAAGGGTTACACATAGTTTGAACTCATGTTCAAAAATTTCAATATTTTCATTCCATTAGTAGAAATGTAGATGATATAATGATATGATGTCTCACTCCAATCGTGGCTTCACACAACTAGGAATATGTGAGGGCTCATCACCAAGATTCAAGAAGGACGTGAGAATTAGGTGAATAGTGATATGAAAATGAATATGATGGATGCTAAAACACAAGGTGTAACAATGATCCATGTGAGAAAAATGTAACGTATCTCTAGTCAGGATTACTTGATTGATTCCAAGATGATTCCACTTTATAGGTTTTGACTAGTCTTAGATCCATAGATGGTCTACTAATTGACATGACCCGGTTAAAGGAATTTTGTCTCTCTTAACATGAGAAGCTAAACTACTTATTGGGATGTTCGATTAAGTACTTTTGATTTAGATTTGATAAAGGATATATTGATTAATTATTTTTGTGAATGACTTGTTATCTAGCAGAAGTGCACCCTTGTGAGGATTGGAGATTTTGTTCTTCTCTCTCCTCACTTTTGTCGATAGACAATGGAAACACCTAATTGCTAGGATATCTCACAAGTGAGGTGAATCTCCATATTTTAAGGGTTGGTTCCCTTTAGTGTATCCCTAACTAAAACTAGATGGGGAGAAGAGTTAGAATGAAAGCCTAAAAATAATAAAAGGGGGTGATACACCATAGATTGTTGGAGACTACTGAAATAAAGGTGTGCACAAACTGATAATGAAAACAATAAACTTACATGAACCAAAGGGTTTTGGGTGAAATTTCAAGGTAAAGTAATTGAAAATTGTTAAGGGATAACTCACAATATACAACTTACAACATGTATGCACAATAAAATTAACACACAAACCCTATTTCTTATAATAAGGGAAAATAACATAATTAGATAAATTAATAAATTCAAAGAAACCACAAGAATTAACTACCCGATGCATAATATTGCAAATATTTATAAAAGAAAAAATCACTTTATTAGCAAGTGGGAACTTAATTGCTAGAAATTTTAGCAAGAATTAATTACATCAACCGAACTCCTCTAATGCTTCAAAAGCACTAGAATATATAATAAAATGAAGTGGAGTTGAATTTCTCAACACCTTCAGTTACAACCATAGTTTATGCCACTTGGAGATAATTCCAATGCTTGTCCTCATGCAAAAAGAAAATAAAACTCCACTAGTAGTTTGAGTCGATCCCTTTCACACAATTTTGATTAAAAATAATCCAAATCTATACTTATCCTTGTAAAAGAATAAAAATAATAATTTTTCCCCATGCACTATGTATTTTCCATGCAAAATTATTTACTTATGGCCTTCATGGTTGAGTTTCAACATGACTATGAGTTATAGCTCTAAGTCATTAGAGATATGATAGCTTTTTGAATATGTGGTTGAGATTAAATTCCATATTTTTCTCCCACCAAACATCATTCAAATTATAAATCAAATGATTCCAAATTTAAGGGATCGGGGATACCTTTCCAATAAGACCATTTTTTCTAAATTTAGAGTTGTGGAGTGAAAAATATGGCCTTCTAAATTTTTCCTATTGGGATGAACAAGAGAGTGACACGTGGCAGCCTCTAATTTATTCGAGGATTTTTCTCCTATGTGTTTGATTCCTCGACATTTTGAAACATAAGACAATAACAAAATTCCATATATTCTTTAGATTTAGTAGTGTGAGGCTCCATGAAACCTTCATTATCCATCGTGAAGACAAATCAACCAAGAAAGCTCCATGTTATTTCATAATTTACTTATATTTATAATGACCTTGTCGAGAGAGTGAAACATGAGCCAATGAGAAAGCTCCATTATATATTTTATTGTCAAGATATTCAATAATTTTTAATGACCACTAGGAAACATGAGCTCATGCAATTTTTTGGATATGTGAAAGCATAAACCAATAGGAAGCTCCACACTCCTCTTAAATTTGTTGTGTGGACCTTGATATCCCCTTTGAAAACCATTAGAAGCTCCATGAGCCAATAGGAAAGTCCATACACCTTCGCGTGTCATAATATTCTTTTGGATAGACTATGATGTTGGATCTATAGAAATTCTTCCACGTATAATGCCTTTCCCTTCCATACCACCTTTACTTGAAGCCTTATTGATTTTGGTACATTAAGAGACTTGAGGTTTATGAAACCCAAATGGATCAAAGAGCCTTCGAAAGATGAAATGTGTACACCTTTTAGCATTGGATATTTGACAATCATTTTGACCTATTTTTTTTGTGCTCCACCTCAAAATAAAGATCATGGAATGTGGCTTATTAAGAGGGCTTTAATTTGTTTTCTATAGAACCCAAAATAGTTTGAGGAGAGTCTAGAATCCGCCAAGTCTGGAACCTCTGTCATAATATGCTTTTGGCATTGAAATTTTGGCCAAATGAACGTCACATGACATTTTAATATAATACTAGCAAATGAATTATTCTTAGTATCCCATGATTTTTAAATGCCAATGACAAGAACATTTTAGAGAGGTGGAATTTGATGGTTTCTTAAATGTATTATGCCCTTATGACTAAGTCCATTTTAACCTTGTTAAAGCCAAAATAACTTTAGGGGCATTTTAAGATAACAATTTGTCAACATTATTGGGTAATCTACTGCTAGATTAGATGATATGGCCTTTTGCAATCCATTGGGCATGGATTTAAGCTCGAAACAACCCTTGCCTTGAAACAAAATTTCTTCCTTTCCCAAACAAACAAAACAAGAAGAGATATGGGAAGAACTAGATCTTGTGCATGAAATGCACTTATGGAAAATAAAAGTTGTTGCAAGTGTGTGTAAACACTTTATTAAAATATATCCTAACTACCCTACTATAACCAACATTGATAAAGCTTTCAAGTAATAAGTGCTTGAGAAACATACCATTCACAAGAATGGGAAGTTCCTCTCCATTCAGCCTCACAAGTTGAAAAGCATTATGTTGTTTACGGATGAAATCATGTAAGGACCACTCCAAATAGTATCAAATTTTGTATGATTTCCTGGATTTTCCTATCTTCATCCCACTTTAACACAATGTATCCTTCTTGGAAGACTCTCATTTTCCTTCTTGTCAAAAGTGCTCTTAACATGTGCTTGATGTTTTTCCATATTATTTTGGGTATGATCCCTTAACTCTTGTAATTCCATCAGCTCTGCATATTTAACCGCATAGGCTCATTCTCAATCAACTCAAGATGATGTAATAAATCTAAGGCTAGTAGCTCAAGAGAGATAGACATTATTTCCTCTCTTCCATAAACCAATTTGTAAGGTGAATTCCTAATTGACCTTTTGGGAGTTACTCTATCATCCCATAGTGTCTGCATTTAACCTTGTATGCCAAGCTCTCTGATTCTCTTTTAGTATTCTTTTGATTATTCTCAAATAGATTCTTATTTGTAATTTCATCCAATCCATTACCTTGAGGGTAATAATTGGATGATGTGCTCAAGTAAATGCCATGCTTAACATCCCAATCAGTTACCTTTGCTCTAAGAAAAGCTAGAGCATTATCAAAAATTATGGTAGTTGGAACACCAAATCTAGAAACAATACCTTCATAAAAAGAAAGAATGGATGTCTCATTTGCTTCTTTAAGAGCTACAACTTCAGTCCAATGAGTGAAATAGTTTGTGGTTGTTAAAATCCACTTGTCCCTTGAGATGAATGAGGATTAATCATACCTATGAAATCAAGGCCCCACTGCATGAAAGGTTGTTCAACTAAAATAGGTTGAAGGGGAAGAGTTTGCTAACCATTCTTTGCCAACAAATAATGCACATTGTTTGCATTTCTTAATCCATTCATAACAGTCCTTAAAAATGTTAGGCCAATAATACCCATCTCTCATGATTTTGAGGGTTGTTTTTCTTGCTGAGAAATGGCCACCTATAGATCCTTCATGAAACTCTTTAAGAAACTACTCTATACTTGATCCCAATCAACACACCTCAACAATATCCCATTTATATCCTTTTTGAAAAGTATTCCATCAATATAAACAAAAGGGACAACTTCATGTAAACAAAAGTACCTTCTTTTATTTTTTCCATACCTTCAGGGTATGTTCCATGCTGTAAATAACTAATCATATCAGCCATCCAACTTAAAATAGGTACTTCTTGATTAGGTTCAAGTTGTTGATTTTTGGCTCGTAATAAAATTGCAACATTTTGAGCTTCTATATCTGTAATTAAATGCTCACAAAGTCCTTTCCCTTTGACTTTTTGCCACTCTAATGTCAACATCATACTCCATCACCTTAGTGATCCATCCAACCCTCTTTTCATTCAATTCTTTGTTCAACAAGAAAGACTTTACACTTGGATGAGATACTAAGACATGTATCTTGTTATTTGAGAGCATGTACTTGAAATTTTTAAGTCCTCTAACTACTGCAAGTACTTGTTTCTCAAGAAATGTGTACCTTGTTTCATAATCATGAAGACTTTTCCCAAAAAGGCAATTGGTTTCTCAATATCATCATCATTCACTTGAGTAAGAATGGCTGAAATAGTTTTAGCTCCTACAACAACATACATAATGAAATCCTTATCAAAATTTGGATTAGCCAAAGTAGGAGCTTGAGAAATAGCCACTTTGATGGCTTTAAAACCTTTTTCCCTTCATTGTTCCATGAGAAAGCTTGACCTTTCTTGAGCATAGAATTCAATGGCTTGACCAAAACAAAAAATTTGGTACAAACCATCTTACAAAATTTATCTTTCCCAAGAAACTTTGAAGAGCCTTCTTGTGGTGTGGTAAAGACAAACTACAGAATTGAATACTCTTTGTGGATCAATTAGCCTAAACCTTTCTTGGAAACAATATGACCCAACAATTTACCTTTGTGTACTGAAAAAAATTGATTTTTTGGGATTCAAAGAGATCCCAAACTACCTACAAATCTCGAAGGTATATCTCAAATGTATTAGATGATCATCAAAATTTCTTGAAAAAATAGTTACATCATCTAAATACACAAGTATGCACTTATTTAATAGGATTTAAAAATCCATATCCATTGCACATTGAAAAGTAGCACCAACATTAGAGAGGCCAAAAGGCATCTTCTTATATGCATAAGTCCCCCATTTTGTAGTGAAGGTTATTTTATACATGTCCTCTTCTCGTACAAGAATATGATTATATCCACTATACCCATCCAAAAGAGACAATCTATCAGAACCTGAAAATGTCCTCAAAATATGATCCATATGGGGTAGTGGATAGTGGTCTTTTAGTGAGGCCCTATTGAGGTCTCTAAAATCTACACACAAGTAGATTTCACCATTTTTCTTCCTCACAGGCACAAGGTTGGCTACCCAACTAGAGTGCTTTATAGGGAAGATTATGCCTGATTCAATCAACTTAGACAATTCTTTTCTCATCAAAGGCTCTATTTTGGGATTTATGGGCCTTTGTTTCTACCTTACAAGATTTGAATTAGGCTACAATTCAATTGTATGTTAAGCCAAACGGGGTCAAAACCTCTAAGGTCTTGGTATTTCCAAGAAAACACATCTATGGAATTTTTTTGCATAAATTAAAAAATGCTTTCTTTTCATAAGTAGAACATACCTTTCCAATTTGCAGTGATTTACCATCTTCAACTGATATTTCTTCATAGTTATCACATGAGTGGATATATTTTCCTTTTCCTTTCCTCAATTGATCATCAATTTTGAAAATTTTCTCTAAAGTAACAAGTCCTTGAGGTAACTTGTTGGTTTTTAGCTACACAATTTGATCACCATATTGATGTTGTAGCTTTTCTTGTTTAGTTGATGAAAACTCAAGCTCTTCTTAAATAAATCTAGATTATTTTCTTGTCATCCTCAAAAACTTTCCAATTCTCCTTCATAATCAGTATTGAAGGTATGATAATCAGCTTTATATGTGGCTATATTTTTTCATTCTAAACTTTCTCAAGGACATCAAAACTGGCTCCAATTTTTGCAAGCCTATCTACATGTTTATTCATTTTCCTTGGGACAGATTGAATGTTAAAATCCTGAAAATATTCTATTAAGTCCCAAACTCTGTGCTTATAGGACTTCAACAATGGGTTCTTAGAAACATTCAAATCTCTTACTTGGTTAATAACTAGTTCTGAATCACCAAAACTTGTAATGAACCGATTCCTCTTGTTCTAGCCCATTGTAGGCCATGAATTAATGCTTCATATTCAACAACATTACAAGTACAACCAAATTGTAAACTTAGAGATGAAAAGTACCTTTTTAATGGAGAAAACAACACTAAACCAACACCTTCTCCTTTTTTGTTCTTTGCTCCATCAAAATAGAGCTGCCACATCCCTTCTTCAACTTTTTTTTTTTTTGGACGAATGAAGGTATTGAGGTGTTTTCTTAATGAAGACAATATACTCCAAGTAGTTTCTCCTCTATTTCTTTGTAAGGATCATAACCATACTTTTATTGTGTTCTTTCATCCATGAATAAGTTAAAACACCATCTAAAGAGGAAACTTTAGCATTGCTATCGAAATCCACTTGATCAATTACAACATAATTAACAACAAAATTGAGATATGAGGCTCAATATGAAAATTTTCCAATGGTTCTAAATTGATAGTAACCTTTGTACCATACCTCGTAGTGAAGAAAATGTAAGACCAATCTAAAGAGAGGTACCCTCCAATATTTGTTCTAAAGTCTCTTGATAAGCAAAGTGCAAAGTAGGGAGGTAAATCTACAACTATTACATCTTGTAAAATTGTTACATTAGGAAAAGCATGTAATGTTACCTCTAAATTTTTATCAAACCAATTGTGTTTGTTGTTATCCCATCAAGTTGCAGTATGTTTTTTTGTAGTTGGCTCATAAATTAGGCCCAACTTGTCTACTTATGGCCTTTGGCATGACAATACTACTTGCTCCATTATCTACCATGTAGTTGTGGACCAAGTGATCTCCAATAATGAGTGATAGGTAAAAAGGAGGTGGCTTTTGACATCTACAACATTTAGTAGCTTTTAACCATCCATTTTACCTCTTTCATTCTTTCTTGTTCTATAGTTGTAAGAACCATGTCAACTTTACTTGGTTCCTTTTCAGCTGATTTAGAAGACAACTACAAATTTGCAAGTTCCTTGGAAAGAATATCCTTCTGTCCTGGAATATTTAAAGCATCCCACAAAGAAATATTAACATTTCTCTTTTTCATACATTCAAAAATATTTAAGGAAGTTGTAATATTCTTAGAATGAGCCTTAGAAAGAGTAGATTTTGCTTTTGTAGTCTTAGAAATATGTGGTACAAAAACACTCCTAACACTTGGGTTTTTAGGTGCTTCTTTCTCCTTTTGAGTTGTATTAGAACTATTAACAATTTTATCGAGATATGAGGTGCATTTATACCCCTTCCCTTGCTTTGTTCCTCCTTAAGAGCTCTCTTTTTAGATTTGGTCAAAACTACACAATGCTCATCTTCCTCATAATTTACCATTGCTTGCTCTAGTTTGCCTTTAACTCTAAGTTTCTTGTTGTCTAGCCTCCATTTGAGGCATATGAGATGTTTCAAATTGGGGTTGGGAAATAAGGCTTAGGTTCAAGTTAGCATTTGGGAAAGAAACTTGAGGATGGGGCTGATTGCAAGGAAAACACCATTCTGATTCTTGGGAAATATTGACTAGTATAAGGGCATTAGAAGAAGAAGGGGATTTAGGATCAGTTGATTTTGGTTGATAAGGAGCTCTATAATTTTAATTTTTTTGATAAGGAGGTCTAGCAGCTTGGTAAGGTGTTTGGTAAGGCTTGTTAGGTTGATTTATTTTCCTTTTCATTATTTTATCTCATTTCCCAATGATTGCAAGGTTCGGTTAATTTTAGTTAAATCATTGGGTTGAACATAAACAACATGTTCTATTTTTTTATAGAGGTGGTGGAATAGGAGCCAAATCTATAGTAATGGGCATTGAGGGTCTTGGGGATAATTTACCAACCTGAATGAGGTTTTTTTTTAGCCCTTATGGCTATGTCATAAGTTACAAGGAGTGTAGAACCACCCATGGACTGAATTAGGACAACAATGTCATTGTTTAAAGATCTCAAATAATACAAGAATGCATGATTTGATGTAGGCTTGATGGCATGGGGAATTCTTTCCCAAGTTCTTTGAAATCTCAAATTAAAATCAACCATGAACTCTTGAGGGGATCTTTAGATTGTGTTCAATTGCTTAATCAGGGAAAGGTAGTCATATTTTTCCTCAAATTGGTTACAAAGGGTTGTTTCTAATTCATCCCAAGTATTGATAGAATTAATAGTCAAATTTTAGTACCATTGTAAGGATTTATCTTTAAAGGAAGCTGCAAGAAGTCTCATGGCTACATTCTCTTGAGTGATGTTATAAATAGAAAATATTTGGAATGTCTCTAATGTGCTCTACAAGAGTGGTTTGAGTTAAACCGATAAAGAATGGTAAACTCTTTAATGCGAAGTAGGGATATTATTGTATATTGTGAGATTCTAGGGGGTTTCCATCATTAAAGGTCACAAAAGCTTCATTTCTAGGAACATCCATTAAGGATATGGGGGTTTGATTTAATTTTTTTAATGGAAATAGGAGAAATTGGCCTATTATAAGAGGAAGTATTCCTAAATCTTGCTCTTCTAGATGAATTAAGAGGCAATTGCAAGAATTCAGATGGAATACCTCTAACCGAAGACCTTGTTGTCACCTTAGGCATGGAACATGCAATATTGGTATGAAATCAACTTTATGGAGTCACCAAATGTATTTTTATTTGAATCTTCAATTTATGATTACGAGATAATTCCTCCTAGTAACTAATAATGAAATAGTGTTGATCTACCAAAATCCTCATCTAGAATAGTCAAGGAAGAAAGAAAGCTGGAATTGATTGAATGGTTCTTAGCTGATTGTTACTCATAGATATTCATTTATATTCTCTTGAGTGTTGATCACTCCTGAAAAAAATAGATCAAGTTGTTGATCTAGAACAACTAAAATTTTATGTACAACCATAAAAATAAAGCATCTTTCTTCTTCGTTCAAAAAACAATCACTTGATCTAATTTAGGTCCCCTTTGGGCATGCCAAAACTATTATCTAGTAGAAGTGCACCCTTGTGAGGATTGACAAATTTTGTTCTTCTCTCTCCTCACTTCTATGGATAGACAATGGAAACACCTCATAGGTTATGGGTATCCCGAAAGTGAGGTGAATCTCCATATTTGAAGGGTTGGTTCCCTTTTAGTGTATCCTTAACTAAAATTGATGAGGAAAAGAGTTAGAATGAAATCCTAAAAATAATACAAGGGGGTGATACACCATAGATTGTTGGAGACTTGAAAAAGGTGTGCACAAAATGATAATGAAAGAAAAAAAATTGCATGAACTAGAGAAGGTTTTGGGTGAAATTTCAAGGAAAAGTAATTAAAAGTGAATTAATAAAATGTAGAATATTAATGTTATTTTATAGTTAATCTAGACTAGTAACAATAATAGAATAAATGATATAAACTAAAATACTAATGTTAAATATTTTATTTTTGATATTTAAATGAAATGAAATAATGGAAATGAGATGGATAAGGTACTAAATTGAAGATGAATTACCTCACTATGTGTTTGACTTGAATATGTTGATTTGCGAACAGGCGAGTGTAATGGCACTACCCAGAAATCGCAGCAAGTGAAGATCTGGTTGGACTGGGGTGCCTGTAAGGTGCCCTAGTTTGTAGAAAAGATTAGGATATGAATATGACAATGTCGCTAAATCTTTGTAATATCTCAGTATTTATCTCGTAGTTATCGCAGTGGCTTCTCTTATGTCGTTATAAGTTAGTAATGAAATCTACCTATAAAACCCCATACAAAGCATCAAATCCCTAAAAAATAAAGATGCATATGAAGGGGTTAGACTAACCTTAGCTACCACAATGGTGGACTTACAACTAAGCGTTATACTACATTCTAGACCCAATGTAGTTATGTGTGCTTGTGTGTGTGTGTGTCTAGGGTGCCCTAACGTTGATGACGTAGAAGTAGGAGGCAATAACTAGATGTAAAAATGTAAATGGTGGATGGAATGGAATGAATACAACCCTTTCCCCTATGCTTGTGTGATGCAGATGTAAATGATGCCCAAATGTAGTCCTTTGCCTTAGTAGATAGCTAGCTCTTCACATTAGATAGTCCACCCATAGAATAGTGAGTATGTTATGTTTATATAGGGATATCTTGTTCAAATTTTGACACTAATGAACCGACATGCCGACTAGTACCTAGGGGAATGAGAGGGAAAATGACAAATACGACCTCGAATGAGTAAATTAGACCTAAGTGTTCTTTTGTGACTAGGGCGCACAAACTAATAATGAAAGAAAAAAACTTGCATGAACCGGAGGGTTTTGGGTGAAATTTTAAGGAAAAGTAATTAAAAGTGATTTACTAAAATGTAGAATATTAATGTTATTTTATAACTAATCTAGACTAGTAACAATAATAGAATAAATGATGTAAATTGAAATATTGATGTTATTTTTTTTTGATATTTAAATGAAATGAAATAATGGAAATGAGAGAAATAAGGTACTAAACCGAAGATGACCTTACCTCATTGTGTGTTGGACTTGAATAGGTTGATTTTAAACAGGGCATAGTGTAATGGCACTACCTAGGAAATTGCAACAATGAATATTTGGTTGAAATGGAGGTGCCAGGAGATTGAATATAACCCTTTCCCCTATGCTTGTGTGATGCATATGTAAATGATGCCCAAATATAGTCTTTCGCCTTAGTAGATAGCTAAATCTTAATAATAGATAGTCCACCCATAGAATTATGAGTATGTTATGTTTATATAGGGATATCTTGTTCAAAATTTGACACTAATGACCCGACATGCCGACTAGTACCTAGGGGAATGAGAAGGAAAATGACAAAGACCGACCTCGAATGAGTAAATTATACCCAAGTGTTACTAAGACTAGGTGCACCTAATATTGTGGACCGGGGTGCCCTTGGGCACCCCAATACTACCCTAGGCACCCTAGTCGAGAGATATAGATGAAAAAATGACTAAATAATGAGACTTGATAGTCCCCTGAGAGATGAATAGAACCATGTAAACAATTGACAATTGCAAGAAAAAATAAACGACGACCGACTAATTGATGACAAAACTAGGGGATGGGTCATTAGTGAATAATTTAACTACACAAGATCCATTTATAAATAACATCCTTGGCGGTATAAATGTAATAGTAAGTGTGTGATTTTGTGACTACATTTTCCCCACATTCTATTGGTGATCGAAAGCTCAATAAAATAAAGTAGATAGAGATTCATACCGAGAGAAATCTATAGAAGCCCTTGATATATTAGAACACGTAGATGTAGTAGTAAAATCGTACCAAAAGAACTATAAAGTATGTTGAACCATGGATTAATGTATTGATCCATGCAACGTAATGAAAAAGTGTACTAGTATGATGAAGTGTACTAAGTGAGAGTGATGATTGTAATGTGAGATGATTTATGATTTCAAATGTTGTATGATGACGATAAGATGGGGTAGAGAGTGATAAATTCCCAACCCGAATGCATGTATGTGAATAATCAACTGGAGGATTTGGGCATCCTGTTGTCGGAGGAACAGTGTAGGGAGAAAATTGTGTTATTCTCCAATCTCTAAATACATCCTTAAGATCTAGCCGCTGCAGATGGACTCGATTAAAAATGTATGGTTTACGGATCAGAAAATTTTGATTAAACATTTGACCCATATATGAGTGGTGAGTGGTATAGTTAAGGCACTCTTTCCCCACTCCACAGGTGTTCCGTAATGTAATAGCTTCCAAGTTAGGTCATCTAGAAGTGAACACATAGTGTGAGAAGGATTCCAAGTTAGGTCATCTAAAAGTGAATGTGAAATGTATGAATAACTTCCCAAGTTAGGTCATTTGAGAAAGTAATGAATGTAATCTCCTAAGTTAGGTCATCTAAGAGGCCACACGTAACTCCCAAGTTAGGTCATCTAGGAGGACAATTGTGTTAAATTTTGTAGTGATGATTTGATTATTAGAGTTTTGAATGTATTAATTGATTGATTGATTTGATTTATTACTCGTAGAGATATTTTATGCTAGTTACCCCCATATTAGGTCATTAGGGGAATCGATAGAAATTGGTGAATGATCACATGGAAATATTTTTAATCACTTGTTTCCCCCAATTTAGGTCATTAGGGGCAAATGATGACATTTTACATATGGGAATTTGTAAATTTTTACCCCAGCATTAGGTCATTAGGGGAGTTGATGGTGAAATTTCATGGAGTGAATTAGTATATGATAAGTTGTTGGAGTTGATTAATCGCATGGTAATGTAAGGGGAGTTATAGGATGACCCCAACGATATGCACCCCCTTTCGGAAAAAGGGGAAGTGATGTTAAGAACGAATGCTAAGTGAAAGTAAACATGAAATAGATTTTAAAAAAGTGATAGAAATCCTAAAAATGTGTATGAATTAGATGGAAGACAAAATAAAGGAGAGATAATGAGCGTGTAATGTGTTCAATACATTGGTAGGAAAAATTCTAAAAATAATTTCATAAACAAGGTGTAAATTGGAGTAGAAACGCTCAAGATATGATGAAAATTGTGTAACGTGCATTAGTAGTGGTAATAAGCACGAAATAATGACTATAGTAAAGTGGGTGATGAAAAAGTAATTATAAATAGTAAGGTGAAAAGTATTTAGTCATCGTATTTTTTTGCTTGTGTGGTTGAAATGGAGCTTTGAGTAAGTAAAGATGCCACAAGTGAGAGTAGCGCATCCTAGTCGGTTTGAGAGGGTGATAATCGCCGTAGCATCACACACGATTCAGAGTTGGTAAGTGCATTATTTTTCAAAAAAATGTATGGTGTAGTAGTTGTTTTTATTGAATTTTTACAAATTTGAGATTTTGAATTTTCTCAACGTTTTAGACCTAGACAATAACGGTGAGGGCGCTAGTGACCCTTAGGATAGGAGCACCCAAATCTGGTCACTCTTGTCCCACTCTTGGGAGCCCTAGTCCTGTATATAGGCGCCCTAGTATTAAATGTGTGCATTTGGTCTAGAATGATGAAAAATAATATTTTAATGTATATGAATGTGATAATCGAGTGTGTTTATACTTATAAGGTGTTCTAATGCTACGTTTGGTGTTGTTTTGTGTTGTGTAGAGGGATATTCACTCAAGAAAGTTTGTGGTGGGCGTCACTTGAGCACTTTTCTTGGGTTAAGTTTGTTAGTCGATGATTGGGGATATCGATCGACCGTTATGTCTGCATGACACATAGCATAGATGGGGATGTGCCCCATAATATGCCTTATTTTGGTGAACTATGTGATAGATGGTACACAAATACATGTATATTTTGGTTTCCTACAAGAGAGATGACTACTATGACTTTACCGGAGGATGTGTATCGTATATTACGGTTGTCGAGGTGTTGGTGAGAATATTGAGAGGTAGATTCGAGTTGCGAGGTGATATTTTGTGGGGACTTGAGTACTTACTGAGGCCCATATTAGTTTGGATGTTATCTCGAGGTCTAGGGTTACACCCTTATGGAAGTTTATAGTGGTTGTTATTGCTTCATCCATAGTGGTGAAGGGATGTAGAGTGGGCATCTTGTATAAGATGCATGATATATGTTAGCGTATAGAGGAGGAGAGTATTAGATATGCATGGGCGTAGTGTGTGTTGGCCCACATATATAGATACTATACCAATTCACCCATGATGAGCATGAAGTTGGGATAGAGTTATGTCATTGTTACACATGTGGGGATATGAGTGCATAGCAGTGTTGAGGTAGTTGGAGGCCCACGAGCAAAGTGGGATAGACCTAAGATATATGTGAGGAGGTGGATTAATATTCATGGGTGTAGGATGGATACAAATACCTACAGGGCACTAATAGATAGGATGGGGCCTAAGGTCATCACATGGAGGCCATACCGTGATTATAGAGGATGGCCCGAGGATGTTGTAGAGTTATGGTGTATTTGGAGGATTATGTGGTTAGAGGATAGGTTTCCAAGTGTGGCGGAGCTATTCTAGGTGGAGAGGGTATCACATCAGTTTGGTATGGCTCAGGATGTGCCCCAAAGCCATATATATGGCTAAGAGCTATCGAGATCACCTAGGAGGCGAGGCCGAGCCATGGCCCACAAGAGAGTAGCAAACACCTCCTAGTCCTAGATGAGGTAGATGCAGTGATAGAGGTGATATACACAAATGATGATCTTTGGTAGGATAGAGAAGTACCACACATGGTGGGTGACACATCAATGGGTATTTTTATTCCCATTATTTTTAGGTCTAGCGGGGTTACTGCATGTAGGAAGAGGAGAGGGGGAAGCACATGCCCCGAGGATGTGGCAACATCTATAGTGGATCATAAGTACCTATACATAGCTATGTTATGTGTGTTGTTTTGGTTTATGTTTTATTAATGGTTGTCTAACATAGTGTGGTATCTACTTTGTATGTGATGTGTATTGGTCACGATAGTCGACACATCCATCCATACCTTTACGTGGAATGTGTCGACTAACATAGTTGGTTGAGGAATACTTGAGTGAGTGGATGAGATCGCATGCGAGCATGCCCATCTATTTGATCTAGTGGCCATAGTGGCAGCCAAATGTACCATATTGCTAGCGAGAGGGATGAGGCATGCGAGGAGACTTGATGAGCCCGTGAGGCATTAGGTGGTGGTCCGTTAGTGTAAGATGTATTTACTCGATACGTGGATTTGTAACGTCAGTTCTCCTAGCAGTCTACATGGAGAACACCTTATTGTGTAGGAAAGTGGAGAGGTATCGAGGTCGTGAATAGTGGCACCAAGTTAGTGGCAAGGCATCTAGTTCTAGGGCTCTCACACGGTAGCACGAGAGTGATAGAAATGATGAGGTCGATGGGTATGATTATATATGATGTAGGGACTTTCCCCCCAGTGATGATTGTATTCGCTATGTATGGAAAAATGTGACTTATATATGATGAGCTTATTTTGTGTTGTATGATTTTGTAATTATTGTTGGAATGTATGTGCGATGTTTTTGTTATTAATGTTGATTGATGTAATATTTGTGTAATGATGACAAACACATGTATTGTTGGTGATGAAATGTTTATTAAATGGAATTTGTAATGCGTAGTTAGCATGATGATGATAGGAAAGTGAATGTAAAAAGAGATGATGTATGATGATCGAACTAATGTGTTGTGATGAATATGTGTCGTAATAATGTAATGTAATCGTAATATGTTAGTGGGATGAATATGGGTGGAAAATTAGTAATGCCCCCAAGCATATGGATGATTAGGTTCACTTAGTTATGATCCCTCAACAATCAAGAATGAACCGTGGAAAGAAGGATTGCATCATCGGGAAATGATTGGATGCACTAGATGAACGACGGAGCACGTGATGAAAGGTTCTTAGAGAAAACCCTCAATAGTCATGTAAGAACCATAAGAACACAAGTGCATCATCGGGGGTAAGGTGATAATAATCACCTACCAAAAAGAACAAAGGTAGTGCGAAGTGGAAGCATGTGGGATGGAAGAAACATGAGTGTATGAACTAAACTAAATGTCATATGGAGCTGTGGTGGGATGCGTGAGAGTGGAGTGTTGTGGAATCAATGTGAAGGAACAACGTGATGCGGTGGATGGCATGAAAACAATGAATGAGATGGATGAAGTGGATGCAATGGATGTGATGATGCAACGGTGTATGGACACGGTGGACAACACGCATAAGTAACAAAGCTACATAAACATAAAATGGATGGAGCACCAGATGTAGGAGATGACTCAACTATACTAGAAATACTATGACAAGGTAGAGGAGATATGGATCACTCATGTGAGTGAGAGCCAAATGAGATTATGCCCTTATCCTCTAGTTTTTGCAATCAATCATGAAGGGTAAGACAATCACTATCCCTATGGCCATTTATGTGATGATAGTTATAATAAGGTTGGTCATGTTGTCGTCCAGAGGTGGTGTTGTAGATGATGCTTTAGTTAGATGGTAGGAAAATTAATCACTCAGTAAGTAAAACATGCAGCACATCATGTGGTGAGTGTGATGAGATAAGTGCAAAGCTCCACGTGAGCAAGGTGGAGTAGTAGGAGGAGTAGCCTATCCGGTGCGAGGAGAAGGAATATGTTTTTGTGGTGGAGTAGGTTGAGCTTATTTACTTTACTTATGAGGAAAAGGTGGAGATTGTGTAGGATGCTCAACCAAAGGAAATGTTAGAGAACTAGATGAGGCAATAGCCCAGAGAGGTGTCAAAGGATCTATGATGTGTGTTGAGAGAAGATCTTGTTTTAGGTCGATAACCTTATAACATAGAAGAATGAATGACTCAAACGTATCATATTGTAATATTTTCTTGAGTTGAGGAATTAGACCACGAAAAAATGATGAATTTCTTCTCAAGATCGATAGGTTGGAATACTAACTGATACATACAAGCATTGAATCGTAAAATATAATCCTTGATAGGTTTCAAAGGAGCCCGATGTAAAGTAGGTAAGTAAGTCATCATAGGCAACTTTAGGGCCATTTTGATTATAAACTAATGGAGGAAAGCATCCTCCATGTCATAGAAAGTACTAATGGACCCAAAGGGAAGATGAGTGTACCATTGTAACACCTAATCAATAAGGCTATAATGAAAGGCCTTATGTAATAATCTATCATTAGAAAATGAGGTCATAGCCATACAATAATATAGAAGATGAGCATGAGGGTCACCAATACCATCAAAACATGTGAAATTAGGCATGATGAAGTCCTAAGGGAATGCAGAGTTGTGAATATTCTTAGGGATAGGGTTACCATGTAAGGAATTATTATCAATGGAAGCATAGTAAGCCCTACTTTCTAAAGTGAGGGACTGAACTTGAGATTTAAACTGACCTACAACATGCATGAGAGAGATGATATCTTGTGAAGGAATGGTGGAAGATGGAAATAACGTATTGAGCGGTTGTAATTTCCATTATGGGTGAACATAGGAATATCAAGGGGTGATGTGTGGGATATTATGATGTTGATGAAACACTAGGAGTAGGTGTAAATGAAGCTACAATAGGATATATAGATGGAGTATCGATAGAAATGGTAGGACTAGCATCAGAAACATCCTTAATAGATGAGGAGGCGAGATGGAGACACATCTATAGAAGAAGATGGACTAGGAGATATATGTAATGCATCAAGAGGAGATGAATCGGTAGAGAAGAAGAAGTGATAGATGGCGGTGACTCATGCACAATGGTAGATGTGATCTCAGGAGAAGGTAGTAATGGAGTAGGAGAGTCACACTCAGTGGTATAGAAAGAAGGAGAACCATGACTATCATCTACCTCACCAGTATTAGATAGAGACTCAAAAATGATAATGTCACTAAGAATGTTATCAATAGGATCGTCAACATAATGTGAAGGAGCATGCAAACTAGTAGATGTATTAGGAGAAGTAATGTTAAAAGTGGTAGAATCATGAGAAGGAACTATATCAGTGGTGAGTAAAAGAAGAATCATTATGCACATGTGAATGATTGTCAATACCAAGTAAGTAATCAATAAGAGAATCATCTAAAGTTTCTGTGAAAGATCAGAAGGAGGATCACAAGTAGTTGTATAGCATGGTGTACAATGAGTAAAGGCTATTGGATCCTCAACAATGCTAATGCCTATAGGATAATCTTCAAAACGAGTAGGCACATGTTGTTGGCCATCTAAAAGTTTTGTTTGATATGATCGGGTGTAGTAATAAGAGTACTATATAGAGATTTGAGCTCAACTATGGAAGCCTCATCATAGATAGGGTTAACACTAAAATGAGACATGATGGGTAAAGAAGATGAGCTATCTTTAGCCATTAGGGTTTGATTAGATCCTAGGGCAAGCTATTCAAGAGACAGGTTCACCAAAATGATTAACTAAAATGTAGAATATTAATGTTATTCTATAGCTAATCTAGACTAGTAACAATAATAGAATAAATGATGTAAATTGAAATACTGATGCTAAATATTTTATTTTGATATTTAAATGAAATGAAATAATGGAAATGAGAGGGATAAGGTACTAACCTAAAGATGACTTACCTCATTGTGTGTTGGACTTGAATAGGCTAATGTGTGGATAGAAAGAATGTGATGACAAGATCCAGAAATTGAAGCAAATGAAGATCCAGGTTGGATCTAGGGACACCTAAGGGCACCTTGGCCTATAGAAAAGCTCAAGATATGAATCGAGATAAAGTGTTGTTAAATCTTCACAATATCTTAGTCTTTGTCGCATAATTGACGTAGTGGATTCACTTATGTCACTATAAGTTAGTAACAAAGATCTACCTACAAAACCCCATACAAAGCATCAAATCCCTAAAAAAGAAAGATGCATATGAAGGGGTCAGATTGACCTTAGCTACCACAATGGTGGACTTACAACTAAGCAATTGTACTACATTCCGTAACCAATGTATTTTTATGTGCTTATGTGTGATATTGTGTTCCTAGGTGCCCTAGTGTCGGCGATGACACGTAAGTAGGGGCAATAACTAGATGTAAAAATGTAAATGGTGGATGGAATAGAATGAATACAACCCTTTCCCCATATGATTGTGTGATGCAGATGTAAATGATGCCCAAATGTAGTCCTTTGCCTTATTAGATATCTAGATCTTGATAGTAGATATTTCTCTCATATAATATGAGTATGCTATGTTTATATAGGGATATCTTGTTCAAATTTCGACACTAATGACTGACATGTCAACTAGTACCTAGGGAATGAGAGGAAAATGATAAAGACCAACATCAAATGAGTAAATTAGACCCAAGTGTTACGGGGACTAGTGCACCTAAAATTACTTGGACCGGGTCGCCCATGGGTTCCCAAGATTACCTCGGTGCCCTAGTCAGAGACTAAAGACAACAAATGACTAAACTAAATAATGACACTTGATACTCCTTGAGAGACGACTAGAACCATGTAAACAACTCGACAACTATGCAAGATAAATGACAAATGACCGATTAACTTACGACAAGACTAGAGGATGGGTCATTAGTGAATACTTTTATTACGCAAGACCCATATATAAAATAACATACTTGGCAAAAGTATAAATGTAATAATAAGTGCATGATTTTGTGACTACAAAAAGCTATTAAGGGATAACTCATAATATACAACTACACCATGCATGCACACTAAAATTAACACACAACACCTATTTATTACAATAAGGGAAGATAACATAAGAAAATAACTTAATAAATTCAGGGAAATGACAAGAATTAATTACCCAAATGCACAATATTGCAAGTATTTATGGAAAGGCAAAATCACTTTATTTGAAATGGGAAATTGCTGAAAATTTTCTCATAGATAATTAATTACATCAACCAAACTCCTCTAATGCTTCAAAAGCACTAGAATATATAAGAAAATGAAGTGGAGATGAACTACTCAACACCTTTAGTTTATGTTATAACCAAAATTTAGGCCACTTGGAGATAATTCCAATGCTCGTCCTCATGCAAAAAAGAAAAGAAAACTCCACTAGCAGTTTGATTCGATCCCTTTCACACAATTTTGATTAAAAATAATCCAACTCTATACTTATCCTTGCAAAAGAATAAAAATAATAATTTATCCCCATGCACTCTATATTTTTCCATGCAAAATTATTTACTTATGGCCTTCATGGTTGAGCTTGACATGACTACGAGTTATAACTCTAACCGTCGTTAGAGATATATTCAATTTTGAATACACAGGATGAGCTTGTTTTCCATATTTTTCTTCCACCAAACATCTTCAAATTCTGAATCAAATGACACCAAATTGAAGGGCTTGGGAGATCTTTCCAACGAGATTGATTTTTCTTGATTTGAGTCATGGAGTGAAAAATATATGGCCTTCTAATTTTTGTCTATAAGGATGATCATGAGAGTGACATGGGGCATGCTCGATTTGTTTAGGGATTACCTATTCCTACATGTTTAATTCTTTGACATTTGAAATGTGAGCCAATAAGAAAATTCCATATATGCTTTGGATTTCACAATGCCAAGTTCCATGAAACCTTTGTTATCCATCGCAAAGCATGAATAAATGAGAAAGCTCCACACTACTTCATTATTTACTTTTATTTATAAGAACCTTAAAAGAACATGAAACATGAGCTAATGAAAAATATCCATGTTTTTTGTAGTGTCGGACTATTTGATAAATTTGACTAACCACTATGAAACATGAGCTAATAGGAAAGCTCCACACCTCTTACAATGTTGTTGTGTCAGACCTTTGATAGCCCCTTATGACCGATGTGAAACATGAGCCAACAAGAAAGCTCCATAGGCATTTGTGGTGTTATACTATTATTTCTAGGTGGACTACGATGACAACTCCATAGAAATATTACCGCGTATAGTGCTTTTTCCCTAACCAGACCACCCGGACTTGAAGCCTTATTGATTTTGGTACATTCCGCAAACTTGAGTTTGTGAAACCTAAATGGCTGAAAGAGTTTTGTAAAGCCGACATGTGTACACCTTTTAGCCTTGGATCCTTTTTGACCTATTGAATTTTTGCTCTATCTTAGACCGAAATATCATGGAATGGGGCTTATTCTAAGGCTTTGACATCCACAAAACCCAAAACCTTTGAGGAGAGCTAGAATCTCACCACGTGGCCTTTTTCTAATGTTTGGCATTAAAATTTGATGGCCAAATGAATGTCATGGGCCTTTTAATAAATAAACCGCTAATGAATTAGTCATATTCTCTCGCGTGTTTTTAAAATTCCAATGGACGACACTTTTAGAGGTGGAATTTGACGTTCGTTTAAACGTATTATGCCCTTAAAAATGACTAAGTCCATTTTAACCTTATTAAAGCTAAAATAACCCTAGGGGTATTTTGGGATAACATGACCCTTTACATCTTGCCCCATGCCACCAATAAGAGATAAGGGCTCAACACCAAAGAAAAAATGTAGGTGAGTAAGGCATCTTTTTCCATTCTTAGTCTCATACTATTAGTAAGAAGTATGGGCTTATCACTGAAGATTGTGAAGGATGAAAGGTGTAATGATTATTTTTAATTTTTGTATTTGATTTTGATTTTGCATTGTTTATTGATATTGTGCTTGTTAGGAAGGAACATTTTGCCCCCAAGTCTTATCTACATATGACTAGTAGGATGCAAGGGCTTAACACCGTAGACTAAGATGGATGAAAAAGGTGCGGGTAAATAAGTTTATATTTTTTACATTATGTAGACACAAAATCACGCACTTGGGTACATTTCTAGGTCCAAAAGCATACTAATGTATATATGATTCCTAAGCAAGAAAACTAGTGGTTGACAACTATATTTGGCCTCTTTTCTTTGTTTCTTTCTTTCTCTTTGGTCTTACACACCCTACAATCATGAAAGAATTTGAATGGTTTATCTTTATGTCCTCAAAGCTGAAACCCGATTATGACACCAACGCCTAGGTGCTTTTGTCCATACTTGGGTGCTCTTGACCCTTTCTTACCTTTACTCGCTCTTTTTGGGTCTATTTTATCTTTTGGGAATATTTTTCACTTATGGGTCGACCTTCCAGTTGTCAATTATGAAATTCAAACAAGGGAATCATATATATACTTAGTTACTTCTCAAAAATAAAGACCAAACACTAAACATTACTATTACCACCTAATCTTGCATCCAAAGGCACTAAAGCACTTCAAAAGCATCCATCTAGCATCCATACAAGGGACAAGGGTTGCATCACTTCTACATACACTACATAGGAGGGGAAGTCTATTCTATTCCATCCACACATATTATACATTGCTAAATTATAGATCTAGCTTGTTATCATTGTGCAACTTGCATAAGGGCATCCTAGGGATCATTTCTACACACACACACAATAACTACATGGGGTTTGAGATGTAGTGTAGTGCAGAAGTAAGTTCACTCTTCAGGTGACCATTGGGGTCATTCGACTCCACATTCTACATTTTTATTATATTTGATGTGGTTTGTGGACATGTATAGGTAGATATTCTAGTTCATAGGTTGCATATACCCTTAGTGATCAAGTAGTGAATATCAGTGACAAACATGGATCAAATAGAAAAACCCTTGTGATATATAAGAAATCAGTTCCGAGCATTTGCATGGCCACTAGTGCCCACATCTTATTGTCGGCGCCAAGCACCTCTACCCTACATTAGGCACTTCAAGTATGAATTTGTTCATGATTTCCAAAATTTACAAAGAGCATTAACGAAATTTCTCTGATCTATTCAACACTTTTACCTACCCAGATCATCTCCAGTCCACTTGGAAATCAACTATGTCCTCTTATCTCCCCTTCTTGCTTATGGTTTTATATCACACAGATTTTTTTCTTGTATCTTACTATGTATTAGAACTCATACATCATTTATTACAATATTTGTTTTGTAATAATATTTAATTCAAATTAGATCAAATCATGTTAAAGAGAGAGCTTATTTGGAAGGAGGAGTTTCCATCAGTAAGATTTGAGACAAAACCATAGGTAAAAAGATTTGAAATGGTAAAAACCATAACAAGGATGAGACACACAATGCCCAAGAGGAACAAGGTTAACACGTGTTATGATAGGTGAAGAATGTGAAGATATGATAATGTTATGATTAAGATATCTACCAATGGATGAAATAATTAAAATTGTTTGTTATGAGTTAACCATACAAACGACCTTTCCTAGTGCGAGAGAGAACCCATGGAAGAATATGTTTCTACTTCTAGGTTTTGATGTTTAAATAGTGATTTAATGATGGGTTGGATATGAATTTTTATTCTCTTTTTATGCTTTTTAATGTGTCTTAACTTTGGTAGATGAGGGTTTGAAATGGAATCATCAAGAAAGAAGTCCAAGTTTATTAAAGTTGAATGGTCCTAAAATACAAGACTTGGGTGGATGAGGTCCAAGTCAAAGGAGAGAATTAAAATATTTAAGGAGTCCTGAGTTACGAGACTTGGGTGAATGAGATCCAAGTCAAAGGAGTAGCTAGAAGGATTTTTAATGTATCCATGATTAAAATGGTCTTGATTTATGAAACTTGGGTAGAAAAGGTCTAATTCAAAGGAGAGAATCAAATGATTCGATGATTCCTGAGATAAAAGACTTGGGAAGACAAGGGCCAATTTAAAGGAGAGAATCAAATGATTGATGAGTCCTAAGATATGAGACTTGGGTGGAAAAAGGCCAAGTCAAAGGAGAGAATCAAATGATTCGATGAGTCCTGAGATACGAGACTTAGGTGGAAAAGGACAATTCAAAGGAGAGAATCAAATGATTCAATGAGTCATGAGATACGAGACTTAGGTGAACGAGGTCTAAGTCAACGGGTGTATGATTAGATAAGTTTTTGATGGGATCAAAAGACTTATGTGATGTTAGAGGAGGATTTTCATTAATGTGAAGAATATGTTGAGATTTATATTCATCTGTAATCGAAAGAGTGTGAGAAAAGGAGGACTGATATCTAGATGTACACCTGAGGCTCCTTATAGGATGTAGAGAGAAAATATTCAATGTTGCTCTGTCAAGGTTGTGAATTAGTTGATTTGATAAAAGATTTACAATTAAAGCTTGAAAAGGTTGTGTAAGGATATTATTGGGTATACACAACTTATGGAGTGCACACATGCATATGTCTTGAGGCGTATGAACCATCGTTGATGAGATGCCTATAAGATTTATCATTTGAGGGTTGCGGACGTGGAAGGTCCTGTGTTGTTGCAAGTGTCCAAACTTGTTGTGGTTGTGTTTCGACAACAAGGCAAGCTATGTTAGGCATATGAGCCAATAGTGAAAGAATAAAATCAAGCTTCAATGGAGCTCAATGATGGACCCTCTATTGTAGAGTCTATAATTATATCAAGGGTTGAAAGGGAGTATTGAAACAAGGTCAAGCTCTCGTGTGATGGTAGAAGGTAGGTGTCCAAAATAGGTTCAGTGTTTGTTTGAACTATAGGAAGAAAATATGGAGAAGATATTGATTAGTTTTGAGGGAGAAATACTTTACCTTCATCGTTATGATCTCATGGAATGTTATTATGTACATGAGTTTGGACAACATTCAACTCTTCTTGAGAAGTTCACATGTCTTTGGTTTTGATAGCTTCATTGAAAGTATTTATGAAAATGACATCATCGTCAAGTAAGTCTTGGACATAATTCTTAAATCACGTGCATCCATCTATAGGGAGGCCATCAATGTAATAAAATTCAGTGAGGTATTAGATTTTTACCAATATGGCTTAAGTTCCTTGGACAAAGGGTTTTGTAATTGGATATCTTATCAGATTAACATCTTTTAGTTGATGAAAGACACTAGAGAGAATCTCTCCAAGGGGTTTAAATTGATGTTTGAATTTGTGTGGAGTGATGTCTTCGTTAGGTTATATGAACCATATTTTTGATTGATTGTTCATGTATGTTGTGAACAAGCAGATTATCTGTGACATCATCATTGACAAAATTTTGATTGCAGTTAACATACTTATAATTTTCGTGAGAAGTGTGAAGTTTATGTTAGTATGGTTATGATTTTGATTGTGATGATTTTTTTATAATAAGGGGTGATCAAGTCTTTATCAATGAGGTATTTTATTATTTGAGTTCCCTTTTTGATAACTTCCTTAAAATTGTTGAGGCGAGTGCATTTTCATGTGAAAGGAAAACTCACTATTAAGGTTTGGGATGAAGATGTTAAACATGTGTTTTCATGGATTGAATATGGGAACCGACTAGTGATTCCTCTCCATCATTGTAAAAATTGTGCAAATATTTCATTTGGGCGTTGTTTGGCATTGCAAAAATCCAACATGGAGATTTCGAGAGAGAGGTTGAAAGAAAAATGTTTGACGAAATTCTCTGAGAGGTCTGTGAAGGTGGTGATAGATCCCTTTGGAAGGTGTAAGAACTAGTCCAAAGCTTGTCCTCCTAGAATTTTAAGAAAGAGGTGCAAGAGAAAGATATCGTTATATGCCACTTTGTGGCATGTCATGAAAAATTATTTGATATTCTCTCTAGGATTAATTTTGTCCTTGTATTTGTCAATTGGTGCATAAGATGTCCATGCCAAAGGGTAGGGACACAATTCATCAAATTTGAATTGTTTGTGTTGTTTTTGCATACCTGAAATAGTGTCCTTCATCATTTTCCATTCTTGAGAAAATGATGAATTGTGTGAATCCACCATTATAATGAAAAATGGGGAGAGTAAAGAAAGGTGCGATGAAGAACTCAACCCTTAGAAAAGTGAATGCTAAGATGGAAGAGGGGAAAAGGTTGAAAGCTCGACCCTTAGCAAAGTGAATGCTAAGATGGAAGAGGTGAAAATGTTAGAAACATACTCAACCTCTAGTAAAGTGAATGCTAGAATGGAAGAGGGGAAGAAAAAATTGAACAATGCGACCCTTAGCAATGTGAATGCTAAGATGGAAGTGAGATTGAAAATATTTGATTTTTTCAACCCTTAATAATGTGAATGTTAAGATGGACGAAGTGTGAAATGATGATAAAGTAATCAACCCTTTACAACATGAATGTAAGGATGGAAGAATTTGAAAAACAAATTTTCTCGATCCTTAACAAAAATAATGTCAAGGTGGAAGAGACTTAGTGATGACAAAAGGTTACTTGATTCCTTACAAAGTGAATGTAAGAAAAGAGGAGTAGAAAAGATTAAATAAAATCAACCCTTAACAACGTGAATGTTAAGATGGATGAGGGATTTGAAAATATTGTTAGATTCAACCCTTAACAACGTGAATGCTAAGATAGACGAAGAGAAAAAGATTTGAAAGAAAAACACGATTATGGAACTCTTAGAAAAATAAATGCTAAGATGGGAGAATGATTATACAAGCTAAGTGACATGCTCGAAGTTTTGACAAAGTGACTGTTCAAAAGGAGACTAAACTTTGACAAGGTTAGTTTTCTCAACTCTTAAAATGGATGTTTAAAAGAGAAGAGACTTAACATGATGATGTGATAAACTCTTAACAAAAGGAGCATTAAGAGAGACTCAAAGGTTTGAAAGGATAACTCTTAACAAGATGAGTGTTAAGAGAAACAAAAGGGTGAGAATTCACCACACTTTAAAAAAATGAATATTGATGAGGTACAAGAGATTGAAATGTTAGTTAGAGAACTCTTAACAAAGTGAGTGCTAAGAGATGAAAAAGGTTTGAAATATTTCGTGACCCTTTACAAAGTGAATGTAAAGAGGGAAGAGGTGAAAGGAGTTGGTTTTCTCAACTTGTGACAAAATGAGTGTTACAAGGAGGTTTGAAATCATGATGAAAAATCTCGACACTTAACAAAAGGAGTGTTAAAGGAGAGACTTAGAAATATAGTGAAGGTGCTCGAATCTTAACAAGATGGGTGTTAAGAGAGGAGACTTGGAAAGATGATGAAAGTACTTGACTCTTAACAAGATGTGTGCAAGCGAGGAGATAAACAATGGAAGGATAACACTCAAATAACAAAAATGTGAATGTCGAAATATAGAGGTGAATAGATGATGATGAAAAGCTCGAATCTCGACAAAGTGAATGTGAGAGATGAAGGGAAAGTGATTGATTAAGGATATTGAATTGGAGCAAAGAAATGCTTTAAAAGAGAATGGAAAAGAAGTGTTGAAGTGGTCATCAATTTAACAAAGTGAATGTTAAATTGTGACGATGCAAGATGGTGAATGCTTAAAGTTCAACAAGGAAAAGTTAAACTCGAGACTTAAAAAGATGAAGGATCAAAGTGATCACAAAGGTGCGTGGTTGTGATAAAGCGAGTATCACGATGTCAAGAATTGGATGAAAAGGATGAAATTGCTGAGTGTAGATGCAAATGTACACACATCAAGACTTAGACTCGTTTGTAAAGAGGTGAAAATGAGACAAAAGTGGATCCAAATAAGGAGTATTTGGAAACGTGAAAGAGATATGAAAGTGAACCCAAATAAGGAGTATTTGGGAATTAACAAAGATGCAAAAGTGAGAATGTAGGATACGATTGTGGAACACTACTACGAAAAGAAAGAAAACAAAAAAAGAGAGTTTTTGTTTATAGTTTGTTTTGGCCTCTACTTTAGATTGGATTGGATAGTGTGTGTCTTCCTAGGTGGTTTCTCAACTAGGTGTCAAGCCAATATCCCGAGTGAGCGTGATGCTTTATTTCTAGTTGGCAGCTTTACTTTAACCCCTTTGAAACAATGATAAAATATTTCTCAAATGAATTACACCTGGGGTTGCCATTAAGGATAAATGTGACTCTAATCTCACGGATGTACTAGTCAAGTAGGATGGGGTACCCGTTTTGTCATCCAATTCCCTCAATGTGTTGACTACTTTGAGGTTCCTGTGGTACTCCTCAAATGATTTTTATGGCTTAAGCCAAAACACTTCCCATAGTTATAACAATTTGGCAATAGTCTTATCAACTACACTGTAAATACTGTGAATTATTCATTTTATCTTGAGATTGAGATTTTTAACCACCATTCTCGAACATAGGCAACTTGCGAGTTAGTAAGTTGTTTTAAAGCAACATTCAAGAAACTTTGTAGTTATTAGTTTAAGAGTAACCTCCTATAGAGTGGGTCTTGCAAACAAGGATTAGAATGCTTTCCTAAAGTAGGTAGAAGAAAAAATGACAAAAGCTAGCTCACTTTTCGATTTCTAAGATCGCTTATAAAGCACGAGGAAAGAGCATACGCGTGAACGAACTTTGATTAAGAGAGAAAATGGTAAATTTTCAAAAGTACCTAAGAAAGCGATCACGTTTATGATTTCCAAGATCTCTTAGAAAGTGCAAGGAAAGAGCATATGCTTGATCGTTTCGTGAGTTTACCTCACAAAAACAAAAAAATGACAACAAAAATGTAGCAAAAGCCACCACAAAGCGTCGGTTATGGCACAAAAGCGATGAAACATCGACAAAAGCACAAAAAGTGACAAAAAAATGGACAAAAACATCAATAAGCCTGCAAAAACAAGTTTCACAATTAGTCCTCTGATGAAAATTGAAAAAATGAGTGAAAAGGTCCTAAATTGGTTGAAATGGCCTAATTAAAGAAAATCAACTAATTAAAATAATCTAAATTAGATTTGAATAAGTTAATCCCTAATTGTGTGTGAAAACTAAAGTAGGAGTTATTAAATTAATGAATTATACTAAACTAAAGTTTAAACATTAAAATAAATCAATCCTAAGTTTTAAAACTAAAGTCTAAAGTTAAACCTAAGTAGTCGAAGGCCTATCTAAACTAAACAAAAACCCTAAAAGCTCGAAGTATGTTATGCAATGAGGGTGTAGGCCTTTGTGTTTTTTTATTTGTTTTATGTGTGGTGTTGTGTAGGTTTATAGAGGCAAGCTGAAAGTGGGAGGCAGGGCTTGGTGGTGTGGAGGTTAGGGGACGCGACACAAGGGTGACGGTTCATAGTCGTAGCGAGGTGTTGGGTGCGGTGGCGACGATGCACAGATCGGGCGTGAGGAGCACGGTGGTGGCTCAATGGCGGATAGGGGTTGGATATGGGTGGGATGACGATGCACAGAGTGGTAGGGAGTCGAGGTTGATAGTGAGAGTTGAGCTTGGCTTGGCCTAATCGGGCCGGTGTGGGTAGGGTGTAGGGAGAGGCCGGATGAGGTAGCTTGGCTTGTCCAAGTTGGGCGAGGATGAGTGATGATGGGTCGGGGTAGGTAAGGATGGGTTGGGAAGCAGAGTTAGCTTGGTGAACTAGCTTGCCGAGATGGGTAGTTAGGAGGGGAGGAGAGAGTTAGGAAGCCAACTCGACTAAGTCAGCCGAGATGGGGGGGGGTTAGGAGGTAGTGAGGGGGAGGGGTGAGTAGCTAGGGTTTTTTTATCTTGATTTTTTGTTTGAATCTAATTTTTTTATGTAGGATTTTTAGCAAAAAGATTTTTTTTTCTTTGCAAAAAATAGAAAATAGCAAGAAATTTAGATCTCTCTCCAAAGATGGCAGAATTTCCAAATATAACCAAAAGTAAACTTGTTTCTAAAGTTAACAAGAAACCCTTGATTACAAAAATTTGTCTAAGTAAATATAATTTTTTGCAGATATGATTTGTGATTTTAAATTTTTCTCCTTACAACAAAGACATCTCGTAACACTTCCACAAAAAGATTAATAATGGACAAAAATAATTTTATTTTTATGACTTTTTAAATGAAGTTCATTATCAAAACATCCCGAGAATGTATCCTGTGCAAAACAAAACAACATAACATACAATAAAACACACTAAAAAAAAATGTTAATCACACAAATTAAAAGGTTAGTGAAATGAGAAAAATGGGTGCGGTCCCACCGAAAGCGTCCCAAGAAGTATACAAGTAAATAAAATTACAAGACAATAGAAGATAAATGAAAATACAAGACAATTATTCTTGCTAACCTCGAGTAAGATCATAAAAGTGATTGGAATTGTGTGATCTTGTAGACTTTGATTTGTGGGTACTCTTGATTCAATCTCCAAATGAAGAACTTGCAAATGCTACTATAAGATTTGGTTTAGTTTATTAAAATTTGGAGTAAAAATTATACACACAGAATAATATTAAAAATCGGGATCCACATAATACAAATATATAAGAAAATAGTTTCCTAATAAATAAGAAACATCAACAAACACTTCTACCGATTCTACCAAATTTGTATGAGTTCTTTTAACAACTCAACATATATTCAACCAACTAAACATATATCAATGTGATTTAATAAATCACTCAAAAACTATAATGGAACACCAATATATATTCCTAACATTCCCCCTTAGTGTGAATATGGGAATAAAACCATTGCACTTCTTTCGCAAACTTGTCATTCGTGCGTGCGTGCTCATGATCTGGATGGTTTTACAGACAACCAACAACCTCAACACAAGATGGTTTTATAGGACAACCAACAACCTCAACAAGGATGGTTTTATAGGACAACCAACAACCTCAACAAGGATGGTTTTACAGGACAACCAACAACCTAAATATCATGAGGGAGAGATGAAAATGGAACATTGAAACCATGTTCCCCCCCTCAATGTGAACTTTTCACTTATTCACTAAAAATAAGAACTACGAATTTATATTGCACATAATCGAAACAAACCGCAACTCTGAAATAAAAAGCAAACTCACACACACTGTCACCACATCTTCGTGGCCCATCGTTGGTGATTGACGAGAGGTCGCTGATTGACCTCCAATCTCATGTGCCTCCATCCTCTAGTGTACATGTTGCTAACTCAATGAATAAATCTTCGAAGCTCAATGGTTTTCACATTGTACTTTATTTTGTCTCCTCTCACAATGTGAAACAATCCTCCAGTGTACGTGCCGCTAACTCAATCGAATAAATCTTGAAGCTCAATGGTTTCCACATTGTACTTTATTTTGTCTCCTCTCGCAATGTGAAACACTTTATTTTTCGGACGTCAGTAACACCAAAAATGTGTCCGTAAGGAATTTAAAAAAAAATTCAAACTTTTTGAGTTTCGACTCACAAAGTGACAATACTTGATGACTCTCGAGAAAATGACTTTATGACTTCTAACTCTTTTGGCTACATAAACAAAGGGGGAAAAATGATAATAGATTTTGGCAACGCAATTATTTTGACAATCACACTGATACGACTTTTACTTGTGATGACAATAGACTCAACATATCGCAGACTTTTAAAAATAGACTTTGACTAGACAATTATATTAACGATAATACATAATGAAAAATGACTTTATAATGATACATATCGACTCCTTTTTAATAAAAATACAATAATGATGCACAGGACTAACAATGATAGATCAATTTATAATGACTCAACACAAGGACTATTTAAAGAATTACATGACTTGTCAAAAGTTTTGAATAACATATTGACCCTCTAAAGAAACATAGGATATTAAACAAACTTAAAAATTAAAACAACGAACTTATACCAAAAAAACTTACAACTTAAATACATTTAGACTCATATTGACCTTTGACACTTGAGAAAATCTAATACTCACTTACTGCTAACTAATTCATGTGGGTGGAGTAACCAATGCCACACGTGGAGGGGGAGGTCGATAGAATGCAATGCATGCAATTGTAGGCTATTTCGGATTCAATGCAAATATCATGAATTCACTGTACATGAGTAGATGTCAATGTTGATATAGATTTAGGTTGCATAACAGATCTCAATTAGGATGACTCTCCGTGCCAAAGTGGAGATCAGAGCTTTGTTGAAAGCTGAGATTTCATGAATCAAGGATTTGTTAAGCATCCTCGCTGACACATAACAACACAAGGCTGAAATAGGTGAAAACAAAGCCGTGTTGATTTCAATTTCATATACCTCCTCAATGTCTTGATAAGGATCTCAGGAGCCCAATCCACAAATCTCAATGCCAAATGGTTGGGACATTGGAAGACTGTCAAACAACACGAATGTTACAATTTTACTAGATCCTTGAATTACCCATAATGTCTGGTAGATCAAAATCAGCCTATTACTCTGCATCCATGAGATCACGCAGAATCCAATATCAATGTTGAATTAGCATGAATGATTTCACTGCAGAAGTAGTTACACTGGATTGAATGCTATGCAATACGCGTTTTGAGCCAGGCGGTGATGAAGTTGATATATATACCATAGAATGATCGATTGGTGGTGATGCACACAGAATCGTGGACTAAAGATATGGAAGTTCAATGCTTCAAAGAAACATAGATCGCAGTGTAGATCCCAATTAGCACGTGCCCAGAAAGATGAGCCTCATTGCAAGTTCTCCAACGTAGTACAAGTGTTTACCCAATTAACCCAATGGTCCGCCCTTTTGAATATTAATCTTTCATGTAAGTAACGGGCACAAAATTCATGTCGCTCTGATACCAAATGTGAGATCTGGTTAAGTATATAAAAATTTGGAGCAGAAATTATACACCAGAATAATATTAAAACTCAGATCTTCAATTAATCCATCCAGGTTCCACATAATACAAATATATATATGAAACGTCAACAAACACTTCTACCCGATCTCACCAAATTTGTACGAGTTCTTTTAACAACTCAACAAATATTCAACCAACTAAACATATATCAACATGATTTGATAAATCACTCAAAAACTACAATGGAGCGCTAATAGATATTCCTAACACAAGCAGATTTGGCTTGGATATGGCTTCCAATATGTAGATATTGGGTAGCAAAATTGACAAAGTTATTGTGCAAGAATCCAAGAGGATTTGTAAAGGAATAAGCATGCTCTTTTATAGAGGTTGAGTAGTGGTTAGAAGTTTGACTAAGCTCCAGGTCATAATTGTAATCACTTGGGAATAGAAAGTAGACTTGACAATGGTAGTTGCAGCTTTTGAAGGGTAATAGACATTTGGAATGGAAGGAGTTACACCTGGCAATTGAATTGTACGTATAATCCAATTGCCCACACACTTCTAGAAATCTAGAAGTGGAGCCCAAGTGGAACAATGAAGTGTAATTCAAGTTGAGTTAACTGAGATGAGGAAGTAGAGTTCAAGTTGAGTTAACCGAGATGAGGAATGGAGGCCAAGTGCATATAATTAGGATAGTGAAGTGGAAGTTGACTAGGAAAATAGTTGTATTTTCCTAATTAAGTAACTAATTTAATTAGCTACAATGTGCAAGAAAATTAATTAACTATTTATTTAATAAATGGTAATAAACTTAGCTAAGATGGTGTTTAAGACTAATTTAATTAATCCAAGGGGCGGATGTACATGATTAATTAATTTGATTAATCAATCGTTAAGGGGATATGAACTAGGATGTGAACCGAGATAGTAATCGGGAATAAGTATGTAATTTTGGGGTGTCTACAGGAGTGAGTTGAATAAAACTTGGCTTGTTCATATCAAGCAAATCACCTAAGGGGTTGAATAAGCTTATCAATAAAATTCTAAAGGGGAGAGGAAACTCGGAAATTCAACCCAAATAAGGATTCTAAGTTTGTCTTGTTTAAAAACTTGGAAGTCTTTAGTTCAATGGGAAAAAACCACTAGGGGTGTTGCAAATGAACAAAGGGTTGTGGTTAACAATGGATTTGCGAGTGTTCAAGATTGGAGAAGCAAAAATGAAAAAAACCCATGGTCATAAATTTGAACCTTTTCGAGCTTAACATTGTGGGGTTCTTTAGTGGTTATGAATCCATTATCCGAGCATGCCTTTTCGAGGGGCCCACCAACAAAATAACCAAACCAAAATAAATGTTTCAAACTAGTGACAAGCTTTGTCAAATTCAGAAAATCAAGCACAACACTAGGTAATGCGATATCTAGTTTAGACACAGTTGAGATCTATTACCTCGTGATAAACCTTGAGACAAACTTGAGTGAAAATTTCAAGCAGTACCATTGCTTTCCATAGCTTTGTTGGCATTACTCGCATTAAATCATGCATTTGTCATGGATGTGACATTAATAAGGCGGCTAGACAAGTACCGCTTGAAGGGTGGAATGAATGATCGACTTAATGCACTAAATACATGGTTAATTATTTTGAAAAAAGTCAATTCTAGCTGTATCAATAGAAGATCAACAATATGATTGTACGCTAAGCACACACCAAACCCTAAGACTTTCGTTAAAAAAAAACTCTCGAAAAGAAAATATTAACACATGAAAGTCGATAATAAAAACACATATAATGGAATTCAAACATAAACCTAACATACTAAATTCATATAATTAATACTAAACAATCTAATTGTTGAGTGTTTATGGAAATTTTTATAACATGGAGATGGATCCTCAATGGTTAAAACCGAAGGGTGTCCTTGAGAAGATGTTTGACTAGTTGGTTTTTTGCCCATTAGAGGGGAGACATCCTTAAATTAAAAAAGAGGAAATATTCCAAATGCGTCTTTGAAAAACTAGTTAGGTAGTATAGATAGGGCTGTGGCGAATATAAATTCCAAGATACTGCTATCCATTTTTCACGGAGTAAATGATAAGAATATAAATACATTTTCCATGGGGGTTAATAATCAAAGAATACAAAAACATTTTCCAATGATAAGAATATTCAGTCGGAGATTGCTCCTATGTAGATCCAGATTCAGCACTCAAGAGGGAGGACCTTCTGCTGTTTCACTTTCAAGGTATGTCCTGTTTCTTATTCTTTATCGCTTAGTTATGCAAATTCTACTTCTTTTGTTGGTTGGTAGTGGATTTTTGACGTAGGTGTGATATTTTATAGTGGGAATAGATTTCTATAAAGTGGGCATGGGATTTTGGTGATTTTTAATGGATTTCTGTCATGCGTGTGCCATTTTATCAATTAGTATGGATTTCTCTCACGTGGGTATGGGATTTTTTTTTGAATGCTAAATGGATTTTTGTCATGTGGTTATGTCATTTTATCAATTGCTATGGATTTCTATCATGTGGACATGGGATTCTCTGAAAATTTTAATGGATTTTGGTCACGTGGGTGAAGCCATTTTATCAATTTTAGGTAGTTTTGTCACGTGGGTATGTTTTATTATCATCTATTGAATTTTGGTTTGCCGTAATATTTGATTTCCTTATTTCAATTCGTGTCCCAGTAGGGCATACAATCTGTTTTCTTCTTGATTTGATCAGTTTGGCTGGGCTCAATATTTGCTATGTGAATTAGGTATTGCTCAATATATTTTTCTATGTGGCTATGATCTTTTTGCAGGTGCATTGGTATCTGTATAGAATGTTTTCTTGTAAACTAATTCAATTTTTGAGACATATTGTCAGCTTGTGTTCTTTTGGGTTCTTTTTTATACTCCTATTAGTTTGTGAAATTTGGAAATTTGGTCTTCCATTGGTGTCTTAAGGTTTGGTTATCTTCCAGCCTCACGTTGTAGGTAGGTTATATGAAATGGGTATTAAGATGCTGTTGTTCATTTGATTTTAATTAGGTTATCAAGGTAAAATGATGCTTACAGTTCAGGGCTCATACTGTTTTGACCCCTTTATTAAGTCAACCAAAGGTTGTTGAGTTCCATAAAGATTCTGATACTGTATCTAAGGCATCTGAAATCTCATGTCCATGGTAGAAGGGCAAACGCTCTTGCCAAAGGTGAGACTGTTTGGATGTTTGCCTTCTCAGGGCAAGAGCAATTGCCACTGTGTTTAGTTGTAATCCCCCCTCTAATTAGGTGCAATCCCTACCATGATTTGGTGTACACCCAGTGCCATTTCACTTGCATGCCTCCGGCCACTGGTTCATATCCCCTGCTGGCAAATTTCTCCACGGCCAAGCTTGGAACTTGGTTCTGCAAATAAGTGTGGCTTAGCATTTGAGCCCCTAACCTTACCAATTCAAAATTAACCCCTCCCCCAAACCTCAATAAAAAATTCAAATTCATGCTTTGGATTTATCATCTCTTGTAATTTTTTGGGTTCCTGTATATGATTTTTTTATTAGTATTGATATGGTTTCTTTTATAATTATTCATCCTTAATTTTGAAGGATGTGTGAGAGAGGGCTATATGGAATCACGTGAGAAAAATTAGTAAATGAGGAATTGAAATCCAACAGTAACAAATTCTCCCTAAGCTTACCGCAGTTATATTCAAGATGCACTTCAGAAACCTCGAGGAGTTTTGGCCGTTTATGTGAACCAGCATAGTAAGGCTTCAACAAGGCGCTGGCATTTTTGTGGTATGCTTGCAGCTGGTTTCTTTTTGATTGCAGCTATTTGGATTAGATGGTGGCTGGGATTTTTGTTCCCATTGTTGGGTATGGACTTGCTTGGTACAGCCACTTCTTCATTGAGGAAAACACTCCGGCCACCTTTGGGCATCCTGTTTGGTCATTGTTATGTGATTTCAAAATGTTTGGATTGATGCTCACCGGCCAAATGGACCGAGAAATCAAGAGACTTGGGAAGAGGCCTATCATGCAGGTATTATAAGAATGAAGGGTCTATTTATACATATATTAGGGGTTGTAGCCTGGCCAGTTTGATGGAATTGATCTCCTTGCCTGGGGCTTCTCAAGCCAAGCCATCCTTCGATCAAAAACTATACATTGTATTTGGTGCAGATATTTGCAAGTTGTTGCATTTGAAATGTATATGTTCTAAATCTGGTTAGCTGCAATTGATGCTAATGATTAACGGATTTTATAACATCTTGAATCTACCAAATTCTGTTCCTTTATGCTTCTGGTTATAAGCAATGGGTAATCTAATTGGGTTTTTCTCTGAAAGCTTTAGCTGTCAAGTAATATTTAAAAGGCTTTCTTCTTGAGTATAATCAAGGTAGCCGCAACTGGGTTTATCTCTGAAAGCTTCATCCTTCAGGTAATATTGAAAAGATAAATGCTTCTGAAAAGAACATGTGTGCAAGATTGATTCCATCAGTCTCGTGCACCATTTCATTTTTCCAGAGTCACTTTTCTTATTTTCATAGACTGCAGAAGACTCAAATCTCTTAATATTTAAGATGTTTGTTTCTATAGAATAATCAGGGTATCTGCAGTTGGGTTTCTGCCTAATCTTTATTTTAAAGCAGTGTTTAGGAGATTTGCTGTTTCAGCTATGACTAGTCTGAATTATTGAAGAGGACATTCATGTTGCTAATCAAACATCAATCAAATGGCAAACTTAGATTACAGGCTTATTATGCATCCACAAGATCCTCTAAGTAATACTTAACCCTGCATCTTAACATGGGCTGTACAGGATATATGAAGTAATTGGTGTCACTTTATTTTTTTATTTTCCTCATTTTCATTATCTTACTGTTTGTTGCTTTCAAAGGAGATCAAATGAATAAAAAGGTGAAGAAATGGAGGTTAGAGTTTGCAAGATCTTGCAATCATTATATCATGTAAATTGTAATAGCTATCCTCGGAAGAGGGGAACTTGATTTGGGTTCTGTTATGTGCAAGTAAAAATTGCCTCCAAGACTGATCGGAAGTAAAATTATGGGATCTTTCATTGGGATAGTTCCAGACATACAGATAACTCAGTTTTGCATAAAATGTAAATCAGCCTATTTGCAGATTCATATATATCCAGGTAAGGGCTTTGTTAAGATGAATAGTTTTTTGTGGAAATATAATTATATTGATATGTGCGTACTTCAGCAAATGAATTTTGAAAATTCTTGTTGAATCATATCCAACATCATCAATTGGTTGAAAGTAGTCTTTATGTATTTTTAGTTACAACTTTAAGATGTAAAATTAAAGTGAAGAGTGCCTTGAACTTCTGATGATTTCTTAGCTTCCGAGTTTTTTGATACTGAGTACATTTTGAGCATGAATGCTTGCATTGCGTTATTTGTTCGTAACTACTGGCTGCTCTGCAAAGATGACATATATCATAGAAGTATTCAAAAACATTGTTTAGTCTGTTTTGGGTAGGATGGACCTCTATAAATTTGCAGAATATTTCCAAGATTGGGCAAAGCAGTAAACATACAAATACTTCTTTGAGTTAGACGAAATTGTACAGCTCAATTTTGTTTGGATATATCTCTTTCAAGAATTGACAATGCTCATGTAACTGATTACTAAACTGGAGGCTTTGGATTGATCAATTGAAGATTGGAAATTGAAGTAGATTGCCTTTTTAGAATGAATAGACCTCTCTACGCTATTAACATTGCCAGCAGTTTGTCGTACCTCGTTGGTCATCTCTTGCTTGTGGTTATTATTTATGTGATTTTCATAATTTACAAGCTATTGACTACAGTGGTTTCTGCCTATGTTGTGATTTCATGCACATGGTCGCAGGGTATTTTGCCATCTCTCTGGATTAGCAAAAATTAAAAAACAAAATATGCGTCTCCAAATTCATGATATTTAGAGGGGGTATTATTGGGCAAGGTTAAGGTAGTGTGGATCGTGGAAGCTGTTGCTAATAAATTCTAAGGTGATTTCCATTTTTAATTTTTTAGTAGTGAGACATTAGAAGTTGCAAATAGATTCTATTTCTGAGGCCTAATGCAACAATGTATCGATTTTGATGTCAGATAAGTCACAATGAGATTTTACCATACAATTCACTAGCTAGAAATAATTATGACATAAAATTCTGTTGATGCAGTCATCTGCTATAATTGTTTTTACCCCTAATAATTGATAAATTACTAAATTATACCATTAAATAGACGAGAGAGAAGAAACTAACATTCCTGTCCATAGAACCTTTGTTTTTGCTGTTCACGTCATGGTAAATGTTCAATTCTTTTGGTAATATGGAATTTTGTCTACATTTTTCTTTGATAAAAAGAGAGCTGGTTTATTATTCTGTTCATTTATTCCGTTATTTGTCCTTAAACAAAACCATGGCTTTTGAAGCACAGGTGAGGGGTTTGGACTCGATTTGTTTTTGGGAACTTGAATAAAAAGATTCTGACTGCAAAGAAACACTCTAGGTTGTTAATGTCCTAATTTCAACTGGGTTTATTATGTATTTGGCAGCTATTGTAAGCAATTTATTGGGAAGTTTTTGAACTTCTAGTCACAGAATTCAATTAGATTACTGGAAATAAACTATATTTAGCAAGATATTTGGATGTTTTACAAAATAAACGTGTTAAGATATTTATCTTGCCGGTAGGAGCATCATTGCATGTTTTTGCATGTATGTTTATGACTAGATCCTTGCCAGTACTTTTTATACATGGAAGGTATACAGCAAACGCTTAGGTAACTTCCTCCACATGAATACCTTGTAATAACATAGTACTGTTCCTAAAGTTACTTGGAAACTTTGTTGCTGACTAAAAATGCAGATGACATTAACTTACTGACATTCCTGTCAAATATTAACTCCTTTTACAACTATTGCAGAAGACTCGCATACACTCAAATCCAAGTGCAACAACTGCACAATCATAGGGAGAATGCTTGTATTTTGTACATCTTTCAATTAAAGGTCGCTCCACAACTTAGAATTGTTTTGAATACTTATGCGTGGACTTGTCATTGAAAAGAAAATCCCTTGGTGGGATAAAAGACTCAAACATAGCAAATGTTTGAATTCTGTAGTTTTTGGTTTAAGCAATGAATGTCCACATCTTAGGTTCACAACTAAATGTTTGTGGAGGGAGTATGAAAATTGTTCCCACTATGGAATGGCATTGGCTTTTAATGCTGCATGCCTTTCTATGCGGTTGTTTTAGATACACAAGTACAGTAAATGTTTGTCTTGTTGTGGCCAATATTGCAATATCATGTTACAAGATATTATGTTGTGAAACACCCCCATTTTGTTTCAAGTCATCAACAATCTATTGTTTTCTTGGATTGTGTTCAATTGTATTTTTCTCTTACAAATTAGAAGCAGTTGGATCTAAACATGGGTTATAAAAAGTGTATAATTAGTGAGTGTTTGTGTTCCTTTTCTCATATCACCCTATTACCCCTTTCCATCATTTTAGATAAGAGAATCTACTCGCCTTTGGTGACTTGGCCTCAACTTTTAGGTAAACATTGGCAAATATCTAGAATTGTTTGGATTCTCCCAAGCTTTGGTCATAAGAGATTTCTATTACAAGGCATTCTTTTGCAAAACCCTGGTTTGTTTCAAATTTCCAACCATTTGTTGTCTTGCACTAGAGCATATTGTTCCCATTCTATCTAAGAAGTAGTTGAATCAAAGCATTGCTCATCAAAGCTATCCCTTGTTAGTGAGAGCTTGTGCTGTGTTGTTTGCTTACATCCCCTAACATCCCATTTTCATCTTAGTTAGGAGATAGAACTTTCTTAAGTCTATCTATGGTAAACTTCTAAGAAAGGTTGGTAAATTTATAGAATTGATAGGATACTTCCCATGCTTGGACTAAAAGAGAATTTATAAAATCCTCGCTTAATCTTAACCTATTTTGGTACTCTTGGATGGAGTAAGCGATGTTGATATCTCCTTTTATCTTTTGGCAAAGACATAAGCATATGCGGAAGGAGCAACAAATTTTTAGATCCCATCTAATGTATAGATGGAAATATTTTCATCGCATTATATTTTGATCTGTTTGTTTCAAACGAAGCTCGACTATTTAAATAATAGAAAACTAATGGTAGCCTAAACTACAAACATGGAAAGAGTTTGTTTGTGGTTCATTATAAAGTCATAAATATGGAAAGGTGGAAGGAATATGCTTGCATATGTATTTCCATGTATATCTATAACATACATAGGTGCATTAAGTTGGAACTATAATATTAAGTGCATCATAATATATAGTTTATATTTAAATTAATATAGAATACATTATAATTATATTATTTAAATATAAACTTTATATTAGGAGTTGGTTAATTTAATTAATCAACTAATTAAATCGGGGAGGTGTGCCTCGTCACTTAATAAGGTTATAACCCTTTGGGTTATTTAAATATGACCTTAGGTCATATATTCATTATATCAGGATATGAGATTATAAAATCATGTAATAATATTCCATAGTATGTGGAATATGAAGGTTAATCTTGGTAAAAACATGGAGTAGAAGTGAGGAAGGAGTTACTGGACTGGTAATTGTAAAAGTTTCTCTATAGTGGATTATTCTTCGTGGTTTTTACCCATTTAGGGTTTTTCATGTTACATGTTGTGTTATGTGTTTAATGTACTTTATTTAATTTATTTATGTTGTAATGTTTTACTTTATAATAATTTATT